>KI422850.1:4116-45279 GCA_000473375.1 Anopheles culicifacies
TCCAAAACTTCCCAAAGACTAAAGGCTTCGGGAGAGGCGATGAAGCGATAAATGGCAAGATTTGGTTAAGTATTTTTGAAGAGCTTGACGTTCAGCTTGGAGATCACCCAAAGTCTCGAACGTAAACTAAATTTCCCCTTTCGCTGATCTTCGAATCTAAAGTCGACTGTCGAGGTATTTCTTCACCAATTGACTCCGGTGGAATAATGACGTCACTAAATCCTCTATCTTCATATTTAGATCCTACGGTCGTTTACGGTCACTTCTGTTGTTGCAAGGTTGGAATTAAAAGTAATAGTAGTAGTCTTTCTTCAGAAGTAACCAGATCAGCCATACTTAGTAGTAAAGTTGAAGTACATCACGAAGAACTATCTTCAAATGAATGCTACAAATTAACTGCCAAAGCTTTGCGAAAGTGTGTTAGAGTACTAGAGAATTGTTGCAATTGAGTATGACGAGCTTCATATATCAGCTCATTTTCTAAAACACATAAAAATAGAAAATTCTTGAAATTCAATATGTACTAAACAACATAAAGTTCAATCCCTTCTCCACCCGTGTCACTTGACACTCTGATAAGGTTTTATTTAATAAAGCTAATTAGAGAAAAAAAAACAACTAATCCGAAAAGGATGCACATTCTATAGAAGATTTCAACCGAATGCTAAAATTAGAATGGCGGATCCATTTTCAAAGCACATAAGTGGACCATGTTTCTGGTAAGCTTGAATTCAATTGACACCGGTACGAACATACGTACAGCTAAAGCCTAAAATCGATGCCGTAAAGTGCTACAACACATGAAGGTGATTATTGGTGCCGGGGAGACCTGCCAAATGAGCCGGATAAACGACACCACACTTCCGTCCTACGGTACCGAATGCACAGTACGGCAAGAATGCCCATTGTAATATGATCGCGCATTCGTTGTTCGGGGTGCCGGTGGGTACCAGAGGTGTGGTGGCTAATTGTTGGGGCCAAAGGCTTCCCACACGGTAAACCGACCAGAATCAATTCCTATCGAAAGCGTAGCTCGACTTTTTAGTTGCTTTTTTATCGTAATTGACGCTTTCCCTATGGCCTGTTTGCTGTGGGCTGTAAATGTACCGAGTTCCGGGGGAATGCCATCGACCAGATACCGGTGCCATTTGTGCAACAGATTCTTAACCACCGGGAAGTGGTGGAATTAGTGATGATTGTTTCGGTAGCAATGGTACTTAAGAGATGCATTTGTTAAGTACTATTTTTACACCGTATTTTAAGTGTTTTAGAAATTGCTTTTCCATCTCGAAATAGAACATGTATTTGTTATCCCGATTCACCCACCACCAACGCGATCGAAAAACACCATTACGAACATGTGCATCTGCATGAAAGAAAGGTTCAATTTTATAAGGCAAACAATTTTTAAATTAATTTGCCCAATGCGTTGCGTTTGATTCGATTTGTTTGTGAACCGTTTTCTTCCGCAGCTGTACGGGACCGGACGAAGGAAGGGATTAGCTATGACCTGCCGCACGATGAAACCGTTGGCCCGCGAGCAATCTTCAGCGTTCTGCATCAGCACCACCGTTGGCCTGTTCCTGTTCGGAGCGCTCGTCCTAGCGGTGGTGACCGATGCTGATCCAATGGTGGATAGTGCCAGCAGCTTGTACGGCGATAACAAACGTAAGTTTAACGATGGCGCTTATAAAATTACATACGACTTTATGTACACGTGGTTGGGTGTGAGTGAGCGTGGTTATTTGTGTAGCAAATTGGAATAGAATGTGTTTTTAATTCGCTTATGCGATGAGGTGGAAAATGAAGCATCCTTGTAAATTTTTTTTTTCCTCTTATGGTGTTAATAACAGAATGAGGTTGAGTTTCTTAACCGAAGCTCAAACTTAATCCACTTCATCAATCTCTTCGTGACTTTTCCACAAACCAATCACGAATTAACAACAGGTCGTTTTATGGATATGATCATCAACGCCGTCCATAAATCGTTTCTAATCGATGATAGAGGCAAAAATAACACTTGCTCGGCCTAAGGCCCAGAGCGTTTGATTTATTTGAACTGTTCATCGATAAGCCGTACTATCACAAAAACCGCTAACGATTGGCGGGATTGGACGTGCAGTGCAGTACAGTGCCTTCAGTAAGTGTGTAGGAATGGACAATTTAAATCAATGCAAGCTTAGTTGACTTTAATTCATTTTTTGAATAGTTTTTTTTTAATATTTCGTAATAATGGCCAGGTCGTATAACTTTTTAAAAATTAATTTTAGCATTACTTTAATGATTACCTTACGTGAGAAATGAAGCTTTAGAAAGATGAAAGGCTGTTTAGAGGTTTCATTTTTTAAAATAACTCCTTATGTAGTTTTCATTCAGTGAAACGAGTTTTATGAATGATATGTAGTCTATAAAAATACATTTTAACTAGTTATACCAATTTTAAATAATTTAATTTTTGTATTATTTTTTATTATTTTAAAATGTCGATAAATGTCGATAAATGTTTTTGATGTCAATATCTTGCACATAAAATTGCTTAAATTTCGCTTTAAATCTCCTTATAAAACTGAACTCTTATTTTGACCAAACACGGATCCACAGTTAGCGATGGTAAGAACCGAATAAAATACTTTTTTACCGTTTCTGTCGTGGTATGGAAGAAATTGATTCAATGCAAACATAGGGAAACATGTATCATAGAGCTGTATCAACTAGATAGGGAAACGTAAGTCAGTGGGTTATTATATTTCCTGCTGCATCAAAGCGTAATGTTCACGCAGGTCCGCTTTCATTCATCGCAACATAAAGAAAATGACCTCGCATTAGATTGCGCGCAAACATTTGCGTGTGGTGTTTGATTGTTTCTCTCGTTTGAAACTATCCCATTACATTTCATCCACAGATGCAAGCGATAAGCGTCCGTTCTTCGTTGGCAGCCGGTACGGACGATCGCACGTGTACGGGGCGAAGGATTTGCGGCAGGTGAATGTGGTGCCGCGTAACGATCGCTTCTTCCTCGGTTCACGGTACGGCAAACGGTCCGACCTGACGAAGGAAATCGAATCCGACAGCAATAACGGTATCGCCGAGCTGACCTACCTTGCCTGTCTGCACACGGGCGTTTCGAATCTTTACCGATGCTACAGGTAAGCTACTGTACTTACACAACACTTTGAAATGTGATCCGTGGTTGTGCGTTTTGTTGTGGTTTCAATTTAAAACATTTTTCCATTTTTTTTTCTTCATTTTAGCCGTGATTCGTCCTCGGGTGCTCTACACCAGCAGGACACAGATCAGTACGATCAGCAGCAGCAACAGCACCAGTTCAACGATAATGTCGATCTGTCGGAAAAGTAATCAAAGTAACCTGGGTGCGATCAACTGCAACTGCTGCAACAATCAGAAGAGCGGTACACCACATCGTCACAAACATCATTCTATTTAATATGTCCTTCCTCATTTATCGGGCAACAAAGTGGCAAAAGATAAAACATAAAAAAATAAGCAACATTATGAAATCATTCATAACTTTGCCAATGTAAAAACCTAACTACACATCATAACGGTATCCTTGATGGCACAAAAACCATGTGCGATCCAAATCCGTACAACGCGGCAGGGCAAATCTAGGACGATGGGCAAACATCCGAGCATGGGTTTCGGTTTTCAGCAGCGTTTCCGTTGTGTTTCCGGCTGGATGAGCAGGGAGAGTAGATGTTTGGTTGGCGGAAAAGCAAACAAAACCAATCACACGGAACAATGGAAAGAACATTGAGCAAGAACTAATGGTAACGTCACGGTTTGCACCGGTACGCTATCAAAGGCTGGGTAGCTTTTGCTCGATGTCTTTCATTCGATCAGACGATCTTGTCTATTATGAAGTATTATCTAATCTAATAATTATACACTAGATAATGTACCGTTTAAGAAGCCTGTACGCTAGAACGATGAATAATGGGACGCAGCGGATACGTATAACAAATTGCCTAAATGACTGTTTGTTTGATTGTTTTAGCTACCTCCACGGTGTAGCAAAGCTTATGGTATGTTCACTTATTTTACCACAAACACGGGATGGGCCACTAACCAGTACATCGATTTGATAATGAAGGCGCGGGTTGCAGATAAACGATTTAGAAAGCAAAAACAAACACACAACCATTCAGAACCATGTTATCTCGTCGGCACTGTTCTTGTAAAATAGAATTATACTGTAAAAAATAAATATTAGTGCTCTGGAAACAAAACTAATGAAAGACCTCGTACGGTGTGATCGTGTTTATTGAACTTTCGTCGCGTAAAATATGAAGCATCGTGGCGAAAGTCCATCATCCCGGAGCCTTACTAGATTACGGTGTATTTTTATACCACTTTGGTTGGCTTCGCGCTCCAAGTAGCACATACGATCGAGCAGTATCACGTTCTCACACACTGACTGTAAATGACGTTCGATTTAGAAAGAATATCTAGCTGTAATCTGTTGTTGTCTTACCTGCAGACACGTTTGAAGACACTCTACATATTCCGCCAGCTTCGGTCCCTCAGTCCCATACTTTTCCAGTAAAGCGGCAATCCTTTCCCTATGGTGATCCGTCCAAGGACATTCCTGCATAGTACCATCCACCTCTTTAAGCAGCGTAAATTGTTCCAACAAGATGTCTACGGTTACTTCTTCCGGCATTTGTTTAAGTTTACCAACGCGCACCGATTCATTATGTTCTAGAACGGCGTCAATCAATCCTCGGCGAAACATTATCCGACCGTGCTGATGATGTTGCTCAACTGTGCGTGTTTTCCAGCGGGCAGACGTTTGTTGGCAACCTAGCCTTAAAAAAGATCGGCAAATGATCTCGCTGTGTTTGCCATCCAGCAGTATGGTTCGAAGCTCTTGGCTTAGGGGAAAGTTTCGAAACTCGTTAGGAGCTTTTTCGTCCAATGGTTTCATACGATGGTAGCAACAGGGCATTATGGCGAGACTTTGGACCCATTCACAGTGCAGGAAACAGTTTATGGCGGTAATGGATAGATCGGCACATGCGTGAAGCCCAACCACTGCAGCTTGGTGTGGTAGAAGGTTATTAAAACGATCACTGCATTGTTGCTCGATAAAGCCGAAAGATGCATCCGTTATATAGTGATGACAATATTGTACAGCTTTCGTTGTACTAGCTGTAGATCGATTATTACACGTTTCCACAAGTGCCACGTCTCCTTCGATTCCGAGCACCTTCACACCGCATCGTTCGTGGACAAGCTCGCTCAAATAACCCTGCAAAATATGGTTTGCTTTTATTCAATGATAAAGAATCACCAGAAATGCTTTGTACTTACCAATCCGCTTCCGAAATCAATGCACACCGTTGCATCCTTTGCAAGCTTCACCGACTCGATAAAGCCACAGAGATTTTCTATTTCGTAAGACTTTTTCGGATTGATTCCTTTGCGAATTTGCTTACGGTATTTATCATCCTGATCGTTGTTTTGATGTGCGTCATACTGTACTTGAAGACTTTTCAGTTCTAACAGAAATTCTCGAAACGAATTACACCATGTGTCCTGTGGCAACAATATCCAAATGTATATTAGGCACACGTGTTAAATATTTGAAATTGAACAAAGATCCTTACCTTGATCAACCCCAAAGGTATGTGGTTGAACTCCTCGTTCGACACGTTATTCAGATCACTAATCCAATCTGTTGGTATTTGCTCAAGGACACCGCATCGTATGAATTTGGTGTTATTGTAACAGAAGATCCATTTATATTTGTACAAGAATTTGACTACGGCTGAAAGGTAGTCTGCATAGTCAAACAGGAACGTTTCGGTAAAATGAACCATTGCACTTGAATAAAAACATGCAGGTTTGTTGACATCCGTGCCGGCTTGCATTTTGACATTTGCCCAAGGAACGTGATTTTAATTTTAAACCATATAAAATACAAATTTGAAATCTGGCCATTTATACAAAACCACGGTTAAATAAGTTAAGTTAATCGAAATTACAATGTTATGCAATTCAAACATTCAACAAAAGATTATCAAAGCCCAATTATTTGAGCTGGAAAAGCAAAACGTACGCAGCCAAATTAGCGGCACCTGGTGGCGAGGGAATTAAGTACCATTTGGCAGCAGATCACGTCATTTTGACAGTACGCAAAGCAAAAAGGTAAACAAGTGCAAGTTGCTTCGACCAAGCAATAACAAATGTAGTAATGGACGACTTTGTGCTGAACATATCGGATTCATCGGATGAAAACGATACACAAGATCGTATGGAATTTACCGAAAGAGCGGAGCCTGATTCTAAGAAAAACGCATCCAGCAATAACACAATTGACGACGGCGAAATGAGTGCCAGGGCCGGAAGAACGCCCCGTGAGTCTGCCGGTGGAAAAAATGTTGCCGGCAATGCAGATAAAAATAAGGAAAATAGCGACGACACCAATGGAACGAAAAAGGGGCGAGCAAAGCGCAACCAACGGAACAGACTGTTCGATGAGAACTCGAAGTTCTTGGCCGATTTTGATCCTGGCAAATCCCAGCGGGAAAAGCGAAAGTTGGAACGTAACATACGTCCAGCAACGAAACCAGTCGGACTGTACGACGAAAAGGGCGTCCTGCGAAGTAATGGTAAGGATTTGTGCGATTGTCTAGATCAAAGCTGCCCCGGCTGCCATATGCCGTGTTCCTGCTGTGGTGGAAGCAAATGTGGGAAAGCGTGCCGTAACCAGCGCAAATGGATGTATGACCGGATTGAAATGGATGCGAAAAATGTGGTAAAACACAACCCATTTAAAAACTAACCATCGGGTTGTTGTGTAGAATTAGTTTATTGTTTCCAACTTCCATATGTCATATGTATAGTTTTACATTCAGTAATAAATTACACCGACGGCTACATTAGCCGATGAATGTACGAGGCCGATTGTGGCCTGTCGATTCTTAACTTTTCGCCTTTTTTGTCCGTTTGGTTGTAATACTATTATAGTACATCTCGTTTAAATACTGAGTAGCAGAGAAGGAGCGTTTTTAAGTGGTATAGTTTCGTTATCTCCATCTCTTCGCGACACGATCACATGTTTAAACTGTTTCCCAATATGTACAATCATAAATAATCCATCGTCCCTCGACTGTGGCCCTGCTGGCGTTGAAGCTACAGCGACAAGGTATATGCGTTTCTTTGGTTTTAGGGATGCATGTAACGTTACAACAGCAGTACAGTGGCAGAAATGTACAAGCACGCAGACGGTGACAAAATTGAACTATGACAGAAATAGCAGAACTGATGCACAGTTCGATCGAGGCATACACAATGCTACACTTAATAAACGGTGGTCTAGCAGCGCACAAGACATAATAGCACAAGCACACATCGTTAGCAGTTGCATTAAGTGATCGCACCCCAGCCGGGTGAAGGACAAAATATTAGCTTCCCTACACTACTGGTACATAGTTTCCTACGCTTCTACTAGGTACGAATTACGGTCGGTGTGTTGTGTTGTGCATGATGCCATCTCCAATCGTACGAGTACTGAGTAACAGTTGTAGTGGTAGTGTGTAGACTATAGGACTAAAGGAAGGGAAAAATTCCTTCCAAAATATGAATGCTTCTTCTTCGCATTTCCCTCTGTTCTACGCACTCGCTTTCTAACCTGGCCTACACAAGATACAAGAGCGGGTCAGGTTGTTGTGGACAGTGTTTGATCTTTGATTTTCTAGCTGTAACGGTGGTGTGCGTATACGACACACGGTGAGATTACAAATATCGGGTTGTAATACACATAGGTACGTCTATAGTTTGGGACCCCCAAAATAATAGAACCCGGTTGGATTCTCTGTCGCCGTAGGGTGGGCCATGTCTTCTCCAAATACATGCATAATAAAATACAATAATGGTAAAGATTTTTCCTTTATCGTTCATGTACTATGTAAGGTTGTGTTGTATGTAACTGCAATCAGTATGTGCATCCGAGATACATATCGTTACGCGCACGCTTTGGTTTAAATTCTTACTAGTGCCCCGTTTGGTCCGAATGTTTGTGTGTTCTTTGCAGGCATAAGTACCATTAATTACAAGTCTTTTTTAAATTACTTCTATCGTAGTTTCTCATCCGACGCAAAAGAGTTATAACTTACATATGTATTTGTTTTTCGGAGGAAAACGAAACGAAAAATGGGGAACCGATAGTGTAGGAAACTAATTTCCTAAGCTCAAAATCATTTGTACGAGGGATTTAGAAGTTGGTTTAACGAAACTAGAAATTATTTTAAAATCACTGTTGTACACGGTAACTAACCGGGTTGTAAGTAAAAGCAAATGGTTCATAAATCAGGGTTATACTATATACAGCTTACGATTACTTAAACGCAACGATTCTCTCGACAGTATGCATCTTATCGCGACCTTATCATATTAGGATGTACGATTAATTTGAAGTGTTCTTATGTTCAACTGTACACTGCACTAACGCGTCGCTAGAATTGTAATCAGATCCATAATTAGAGTAATATAATGCGATAGTTTAAAATATATCCTTCCCCTTCCTATACAGCCGGCATGGTGCTCGGGCATGGTTTCGTTATAATCTAACCGTATTGTATAAAAACAGCTTTAGGCCTCAAACTACTGCTCACCCCGGACCATCGCATACTGGCCAACCCGTGGACGTTTGCCTTGGAGCGTGCGAGTGTTTGAGTGTATAGCGATCGCCGGCAGCCAGTCCACGGGTTTGTACAGAAGGCGTTACCGATGGGTCGATTGTTTAAAAGTATGCGCACAGGAAACGGTTCGCTTTGAAGTGACACGATTCATGAGTGAGAAATATGCACTAATAAGCACATTCTGTGTGGCGTATATACACGAACAGTCCGTGTTCGTATTGGACATCCTCACTTACTATTCTATTCGTAATTCCTTCCCGCTTTCATGCATTGACTAGTGATGATATATATTCTTAGTTATTATTTTGCTATCTAAACACTCGAAGTAAGTTCCTTTCCTATGGTTTGGTGTCTAGATTTTCCTTTTCTCTAACTTTTTTTTTCTTCTATGAAATCTATTTTATTACACCTTGTATGATAGAATCTCTAGATTATGTACCTAATAGTGTTCTCTTAAGCTACTTTAGAATTTCAGTTGTTTATTATCATTACATCATCATTAACCATATCGTACACCCTTTGCCCGTTTCATCGTTCACTGCAAACGTTCTATAGTCGTCCAGCTGTTGTGCATTGTCTCATCTGTCAAGTCAAGCCACCAGGTGCCTTTCGGACTTGTTCGTTCTTCCCGTGCCAGGCCCCATACGCAATTAGATTGGTCTCTGGGTATTAATGCTCTATCATGCCGAGAAACGTGTCTCCGTTTTGATTAATAATTAATCGTAGTTGTTAACTGCTACTGTGGTGTTTGTTTTGTTTTTCCCTTTTTTCGAAGTAAAAACAAAAAACGGTTCTAACTAAATTGAAAAAGTGGCGCAGTTTGTTGTGCTGATCTGCGAATGCGAATTAAAAGTTGCTTAATATTTTTGTTCGTTTTTGTTCTTGTATTACTCTGTAATGTTTTCGTTAGTATACTATAAGTATGTATAGCCTATACATGCACACACGTACGTTGCATAGCATTTAGGATGCGGTAGAGATTCTCTCTTCTTCTGGCCTCTATTCTATGACTTAATTACAGGTGTTTTTTTGGTTTTGCAGCTGCAAATGAAGAATATCTTTGATTCGAGATTAAGTTCACCATAGATCCATATATTTACAGACCCGATAGGCCACATGGTCTAGAGCTTTGTGGTAGTTTAAAGTGAGATTAAACATGATCGTTCTCACTACGGTAGTCTGTTTTCGAGTAGTATGTGCACTTGGTAGAATTATGACACGCATAATAACACATAGAGTTAGCTTATTCTTCCCCAATGGGTTGGGTAGTAGAAACTATACACAATACTCAACATTTATTAGAAATACTTTATTCTGGATTGACTGTTGGTGGTTTAATGGAAATCAGCAACAAGCGATGCAATAAAGTGAGTGAGGAGTGTTTGTTAGAGTAAGAAAACAAGGTTCTTTTATACACCGTTCGGAATGGAAACGTAAAAAGGGAAATTCTACTTTCTTCCCTCAAAGATATGTATGTGATTGCACAAAGAAAGAAGGAAAGTTCCAACACAGCTGTTACTGATGTACCATTAAACCATCCAACCGTCGAAACAGAACCGTTAAATATTCCGTTTGTATTTAAAGCACATGAACCAGTCACATAGCAGCGATCAATTATTTCTGTCGCATTTCTTGTTGTGTTTTGTGTGTATGTTTGTGTTTTTGTTTGTTTTGTACGGTGCGCACACCACGATGCAATCGGGTGTGTGCACAATAAGTGTATAATATGCTTTAGGTAAATATAGCAATAGTAAGATGTTGTATATTCTCAACTAATACATTACGGGAACGCTTAACGTCACAAACAGTACCACAGATCCACAGATTCCATCGATGAGATTATGAGTAGAGAATTGCACCCACGAGGTGATATAGTAGTGCGTGCAATGTAGTAGTAGCTAGGATGTGTTGAACATACCGTCGATAGGTCGAACCATCTTTACACGCTGAACGATGAACGGTGAACATATAACAGTTGGCTATCACACTATGCGTAACAACAGATTCGATGTTCGTTTGACGAACAAGATTTAAAACATACTTGGACAGCGATACACGTACAGTACATCATTCATGGGTGCTTAGTTGCTAAGGTGGATATACTAAAATTGTAACAGTTCGCACTCGCGTAATACTTCCACTATTGAATGCGTGGAGCGACGACTCCGTTGGTAGCTTACTGGAAAACTTCTGATCTGACTCATGAGTGAGAAAATGGATAGAGAGCTTTGCGGTCCATGCCATAGACGAGTAATGCGCATTGTTTTAATTATCGACACGTTTCGATGAAATGAAATCCCTTCCCTACCATTAAGGGGTTATGACTCCAGGATAGTGTTTTGATTACTTCTTCATCATTTGTACTAGATATTGGTCGCGGACGTTGAGGGTAGTAGTGTGTGAAATTGGTGAACTTATAAATCCCAAGCCAGGGACAGATTTGGAACGGACGTGGATGGCGTGCTCGATGAAGTTGTTACGAGATTTAATACTCCGCTACACTATTAGGATACGTACTGGTTCAACACGGGGTTTTGGTTCATTGGATTAAAGCTATCAGTTTACGTTCTGTCCACTTCCAGCTGACAGGTTGTTGGTGGCCAAGACCTCCGTGTAAGTTGCAGGTGGTTAACCGTCGCGTGTAATGTACCGCCATTAGGCCTCGATCGGGACGGTGTCGCTGCTCGATTTCCTCGTGAGTCATCTCTTCAGGAAGCTAAAGAATCCGCTACCTTTCTCGGAACGGGGTGCCATTAGCATTGGCACTTGGTTTTTGTGGGTTAGTTTGATCTGGAACACGATTGTGTTATTAGCGGATGATTCAGATGCTTCAGGCAGTGATTCTCTACTTACCGTGCACGGACCCTGCATCCAAGGCTCACCGTCAATCTGCATGGGGAAGGTTTTCTTGGTGGTCATTATTACCTCGCTGCACTGTGCCAGCCGACGTCCGGATGCTCGAAGACCCGTACGCACCTGACCCATATGAAGACAGTTCTCTAGTCCAATGACTTCTATCTTACGATCTCCAATATCTGAAATTGAAACGAAAAGTGAGAGGCATGCAATACGATGCAACAGGAGTGTATCTCCCGTCACGACTTACCTTGTATGGCGATTGAGAGATCAACCGAGTTAAAGCTGTTCGCTGAGAGCTCCTTGTCGGAGTTTTTTAGCTTCTTTCGAAACGGACCTTTGCGCATTCGCTTCTGGGACAGGTGCTCGCCCCATAGATTGGAACCACCGTGGGTGTAGGGGATGTTAAGTAACGCTATGCCCTGAAGTTGAGGTCCGTTCGCCAGCTCAAGCGAAACGCCGTCGCACTGGAAATCGAAATGTGACACAAAGGAATGAAAATAGAGTGATATGGAGCAATGAAAGGGCAGTGGATCTCATACCACAATCTCCAAATTCTCGTGCAAGTTCTTGCAGGATGCAGCAAACGTTTCCGAAGTGGCGTACTCAAAGTACCAAAGCTTGTTCTTCATGCGGCTGTTGAATTTGTGCGGATTTTTCTCACGTTCCAGGTGAAATTTGACACAGATGGCGGCATCCTGCAGGAGAAGGTAAGTTTAGAGAGGAAAGCAAATGAAAAGATTTATCGAAGCAAAACGGTTGCGTGATAATGCATCCGAAACACTGCTCGGCAAGGAATCATACTCTTAACCCTGTCATCAACAGTTTATTCCATAAAAATATGGACAATAGTCACGCAATATGATTTTACCGCTCATTATTTTTAAGGATTGCCAGAAGCCACAATGAAGATGAATTCGGATTTATAATTCATTGCTGTACTTCGACATTTACTCGTTTCCATTTAAAATCCTCCAATAATCTTGACGATCTTGCAGACCCGTAATTAGCCTTCGCCGGTGACTGATTGTAGCAGCGAAATAGGATACTGATTTGTGTGCAGATAACGGTGAGATAATTAGCTGATAGCAATATATCCCATGTTATCCAATTCACTCGTCCGGAAACTAAGGGAAGCGATACCCGGCTTGAGACGCTGTGCGGGAGGAAGCGAAAGCCGGGTCGAATTCATTTAGCTGTTTAATCCCCGATCCGATGCGAACCCAGAGTTCGGTATTACGAAAGCGAACTGGTTTTTAATCGTTAAATTAATTAAATTACATTCCACGTCCTTGCGGAGCGTGCTTTGTTGCGCCACAGGAACGTGAGGGGTGAGCATTTGGCGGATGACAACACCATGCGACCAAAGACACTGGACCAAGGTAGCGTGGCATTCCGTGCCGTAAGACGTTCGAAGCAATTCGCCTGTTTTAATTTCTACCTTGGTCGATTCCCTATCCTCAATAAGGGTGAGTAGAAAGGCAAAAAAAAAAAACACAAATAAAATTGGCTCCCCAGGGTGTAATTGCGTTACAGGAATGGTTGCGTTGGTGCTATAAATAGACAAGCGTTAGTTACCGGCAGACACGCGGCGAAACCCGACAAAGTTGGCCCGGATTACGCTTAATGGGTGAAATGGTTAGAATTACCGGGTGGGCAATTTCAAATCGCAAAACCTCAATCGTACAAAAGAAGTTAAAGGACACTAGCTTCGGACTCGGGGTACGCGACCAGTAGCTAAAGACACTCAACAGATTTTTATCACACTGAAAAGCCACTTCGCTGTGGCTGAGTTGTATGCGAAGAGTCAGTCGAAATTTCATGCCGGAACCATGGTGTGCGGAAGCAATTTCCACCAGCAAAGCATATTTTGCCCGGCGTCTGAAGTGAATTTATAAGACGGCATGGGCGATTTCACTGATTCGATTGTGCAAAAGGTGCCCGGGTGCGTTGCTGGGGATAGTTCTAAGGGAATGATTGTTGTTGTTGTTTGTGGTGCTCTTTTACATAATCTTTCGGTTCAGGAAGCATAAACAACAGTTTTTCTTACGGAGAAAACGGGGAAATTTAAGCAGAACAACTAAAACTGGACGAGAGGGAAAGGGTCCTTCCGGTAAGAGCGCATGCTGATTGTGGTTCCGGTAGGGTAGTATTGTTTCTATGCTAATTTCTTGTGCATGTTCCGTTGCCTCGTAACTCTAATCCTCCAAACTGTGACGTACACTTTGCAAACGGATGGATGATTTTGGTGGTAGATTACTAAAATGACAAAAAAAGCACACACAAACGGTGATACGTATGGAGCGTGTGTGCGGAACGGAACAGAGGTTATTTATGAGCAGAATGTTAAATGCGCGCACACGAATTTACTACCAATCCAAAGTTTCGGTTGCTTATGCAACTTTGATTGGGCTTTGCTTTATACAAAGGACTCATACACACACGCTCGCACAAGGGGAATGGCCTGTTTGGGTGAAAATTATGCTTTGATGTGCCATGGAACCGATGGCACTGTACTCGAGGGGTAGCTTCTGAGGGGGGTGAAATTGATGCCCCGGTGCCGGCATGCCAACAGTGGCCGTTATTTATGACCGCACGGTTCAACACCGTTTTCGGGCATAGGGGGGAGTGGAATATATTTTAATAATCCTTCTGCAGCGACGTTGCAAAATTCCAAAGCGCGTGGTACTTTTTCCTCGGCACTTTACCGAAATGTCGGAAGCAATAAATTGCTCCACGCCGTGCCGGTTTTCGAAGCCGCGGTCAAATAATATAAGCATAATCGGACAGACAAATTGTTTTGCGGGCTGCAACAGTTTTAAATGAGCGAGCTGGGGAGAACGTTGTGCTGGGTGGGTGCTGGGATAGGTGGAGTACGCGGGGAGAAGCTTAGTCATGTCGGTGGGGTATCTAAAATCACCAAATATATTGCTTGCTCATGGCAGTGTGAGCTTTGCGTGACTGTAGAAACGAAACAATGAAGAAATCATGTGAAGAATAAATCTTTCCAAAAGAATCTTTATGCGTGGGGTAGATTTGAGGTTAAGGAGAGCAAAAGTTCTTTTTATCCCCTTTTGTAGTTAAACAACATTCCACAAAAAGCTATCGGGGAGATTTGAAAAACAGTTTGAAGGTTCCAATAGAAAACAATTTAGTTCAAACGGAACGGAATGTTCGATTTAAATAATCTGCAATGAACTCTATACAACATCCTTTTGATTGTTCGCTCAGCAGAACACCCAACGCCGCGCTTTAAATCAATACAAACTAGAGACACCCGGTTTCCGTTTGCGCTACTGATAAAACAAAGCTCTGAACAAATAAGCATTTGGCTTTCCTTTGTGTAATGCTTTCGATCATTTCCGACGCGTTTGCGGGCGGTAACGTCTTGCACGGTTCCCATCATACAATATGCAGCATAATTCTCACCATAAAGCAAGCGTTTGGTTTCGTATTGTCCCACGGCCACAACACCGCCACTGTTACCACCAGAACACCAAACAAACATACTTCAAAACATGTAAAGTACGTTCCCAGTTTGGACAGCACAATACTTGCCATCCTCTTGTGGATGAGTGTGTGTGTGTTCCTAAGCTTATTGAGTACTTGGTACAAACGATACACAACTGTACTGTTTTGCCTTGGTTTGCCACTGTGAAGAAGTGGTTACTCAACGGCACGATCCCGACAACAGCTGCATCTGGTAGCTTGAATAATTAAGAACCAACCTCAAAAGATAGCACCGAGAGGAGTGTTAAAGCGTCGGAAACGTTAACAGAATCAGTTTTAAAACATGGACCCAAATTGTACACGACAACGGTAGCGCTCGGTGCAGCACAACAAACGACACACTAATTACTGTTTAATTTCTACAACATTCGCGATTGGGGGAAAAAAAAAACTACTTCCGCTTGTTCCTTTCCACGTGGTCTAGGATTCAGGTCAACCGGAACACGGAAGTGTAACTGTTACACGGAGGTGTGTACAATCCGGGTGAAGTAACGTACAAAACACAAGCAAACACTACCCAAACACCGGAACCCCAGTGAGGAAGGACTCGCCCTTCGGTGCCTTAAGTTTAAGGACTCCAGACAAATTAGCCAACTCGATAAATGGAACGTTGGCTTATGTCCGAGAGAGTGGTGGGTGAGTTTGTTGGCTAGTTTGCACGGTCCGAGCACGGTTCGAGCGTAAATAAAAGTTCAACTCGAGAACTCCAATATGTCCTCGTTAGGGTAAATCTGTCCCGGGTAGAGAAGGCCAAAAGAGGTACCACGATTTTCCAACGAAAGAAGGCACGAATCGTTCGTATCGTTGGTGGTGCGTAGATAGTGGTTTTTTTTCACGTCCTTTCACTTCTTGCCCAAAACCCCCAATTCCTCCCCGTCTGGTGGGTTGCGGTCACCCGTAAGTGCTTTGTAAAGAGCAAACCATTTCCTGTGCCGAAACGCTTTTCATCGGCATACTTCAAAGGGCAGCGACGACTTTGCCAAGTTCTTTTGCCTAGGCACTCGGCACGGTACAGATAATACCGTTGTCGGTTCATTTTATTTCCCATTCGCTGGCCAACCTCGCTCGCGTACGTTCCGATACGAGCTGTGCTGATCACCGTTTCATCTACTTACCACACCCACGGAAAAGTAGTTATTGACAATGTTGTACGGCACGGTGAATTCCGATCCGACCTGCGGTTTTATCAACTTTGGTAGGTCGATAATTTTCTTCTCCGGTCTCGGTTTGTCCGTGGTGCCGCCGTTGCTGTGCTGGTGCTGCTGTTGCTGTTGCTGCTGATGTTGATAGGAACTATTCACGGTATCGTCAGTTGCACGTTCTGCTGTATCGTTCGCACACACGGTGCTGTTATCGACATCGTTGCTATTAGTGTTGGTGACGGTGTTAGCCGCCATGTCGACACCGGACACTACCGTTGCACCACCGTTGGTCAGCGTTACCGTGCCCCTATTGGCATGCTCGACAATGAAACCTTCCATTACTCGCTCGGCGGGTCCGAGTGTGGCTGAGGTCGGTGTGGGCGGTGGCGTGGCGGTGGAGACTCCACCCCCATCGATGTCCGGCACACCTTCGGTACCATTATTGTCACTCACTTGGGCACGTTGCGTGGTGCCGTTGGTTGGTAGCTCGGTCGCGTTTGTACTATTTTCCACTTCATCGTTGGTTGGGATCACAGATTTTTCAGCAATTATGCGATGCGAGAGCTCTATTACCTTCTGCACGTTCTCGGACAGCGTCACCTGGCAGGCGGGCGGATAGAAATGGTAGAGAGCAAAGTATAAAAAAGTAATAAATATGGAGGAAGTTAGAAAGGAATCGTTCCTGTGTATCTCTCCAAGCGTTACCTTGTGACCGGGCATGCTAGTGGCTGTGGGCGTCTCTTCGGCGGCCAATGGATTGTTTTTAACCTCGATGCTCCATCGATCCAGCATAACGACGGAGGCCCGATTGATCTTGTCCAAAATCTTGGGGATGCTTTCGCCCTCGTACCCACCGCCCCATCGCAAGCAGCGGGCCAGATCGTTACCCGTCCCGAGCGGGATGACGCCAATCGATGGTTGCGTCTGTAATACGATGCTATCCATTGCCTCCAGTACCCAGCCGACCGTGCCATCACCACCGCAGCAAATTACCTTGAAATTAGGCACGTCCTTGAACATCGTGAGACCCTCGAGGGGACCACCTTTGGACAGGTCGTATACCTGGCGCGGGTTGAGTAAGTATTGAAACTTGCGCAGGATTCGATCACCCTGCCGGCCGCCACTCTTGGGATTGATAAATACGAGCAGCGGGCACCATCCTGGATCGCTGGTAATTTGGAAGTGTATTGTCGATGGTACGCTCTGGAACGGAATACGAAACAGAGGACGAAGGATATGTGTAAGCGAATGCAAAGGTCTACTGGAGTGTTTCTCCCTGTTTAAAGCGTTCAATTTGTATACACAATGAAGTCTTCCACTAAATCTTGCGTTGGAGGTATGTACAAGCAGCAGCCTTTCATGCCTAAAATAACGTAATTGATTGTATAATGAATCGAAAATAAAACAAAATCTGAATAAGATTGTATCGCTTTAATCAAAACACCATTACCATTGAAAAAATAGTCTTGTTCGAAACCGGTTTTACGGAATGTATTGATTTGAATTGACGCTCTTCACACATGCACACACACACATGCTCACGTACACTGAGATTGAATAAATTAATGGTAAGCAATTTATCACCACCGGAAACAGACAAATGCCCAGGCATGAAGTGATTACCAATATACGTCAGTTTGTATCGCGTTTACGCGCGTTTTTTTCCGTTTCACTTGTCGTACCTTTTTTCGCCCGTAGTTCTGCATATACTGGAAAGGAAATAAATGAGTTTTGCACCGGGACTTACCTTTCCCTTGTTGGTGGTGAAATTGATCGATTTCTGACGATCGAGCACGGCCGGACAGATGGAGGTCGGTGGTAGCACGAGGTTGGCAAACTCCCCAAGCGAACACTCGGCTTTCACGAGCGTGGCGCACTTGTTGTGAAGCTGCAAATGAGACGAACGAGTGTTAACGGGACGTGGGCAGAAGTGAGAAGATGCTTAAGCTGAACGAAAACTGATTTCTCGTTTACTGTAGCGTAGGACTTTTCATTCATTTGTATAATTGCATAAATCATAAGGAAAAAACAAACACACGCATAAATGAGTGTTGGTGGAAAATCATTGCTATGGAGATGATTTCATATCCTGTAGCATTAGTGCTTTCCATGAATAGAGGAGATAGCGAGGCACTTTATGAAATTGAATGTGCATAATGCATGTACCTATAGCTGCTCTCATAAAAAAATTTCTTCGACGAGCGAGTTTGTAAGCTTTATTGCTTAAAAATAGTAATAATTATCAAACATATTAGTTTACAGAATTCAAAAACCCTAAATTGTTCCACTTTAAATGTGAGCATACTATTTCACCCTTTCTTTTGTTTTTTGTTGTTTGGTTTTTGTTTTATTTTAAAGGTAAATGAACTGACTTTTAAACCGTGCATTTGTGAGGCGAAATGATAGTTCTTGGATTTTGTAAACTAAAATTATCGATAATTGCTAGTATTTATGAGCAATAAAGCAATAAAGAAACCCGCGCGCCGAGGAAATTGTAAGGTGTCTTATTTTAGATGAGAGCAGCTGTATATAATTTATACTTTTATTTGTTTCATCATCTGACGAATATCTGCAGCTTTGGGGAGAATTATTGAGGTTCTTGGTCGTAAACTACCAGGCGTCTCCATTAGTTAATGCGTTTGTATTGACAATTATCAGCTGCAATAGCGGGGTGTCAATTATCTATTTGTACATAACTGGTGATTTCAGGTTCAAAACTAAAATTAAAACAAAGACCTGCAAATCAAAGATTTTATGTGGGAATCAGAAGGAAAAAGAAGTATGAAAATGCAGATATTCGTAGCTTTACGTAAATAATAGCGTATTGGAAATAACGCTTAAACTGAATGAGTAAAATTGATGCAAAGAGCTATTGTAAGTATCTATTTTCCTCAACATACGATTGAAATATAAGGCTTTGATCATAGTTATTTATGTTTTTAGTCGTAAGCTACTAGGCGCCTCCATTATTAAACGAGTTTTTGAGGCCATACCACAGCTGTAAAAGCGTTGCAGGGGAAAGTTAATTATCTATTTTGGCAGAATCTGTTTTGGTAAGTTCTCGTTCACAACCAGAATAATTCAGACACGTGTAAATCAAGGGTTTTATGTGGGAAGCAAAACAAGAAAAGAGCATGTAAATCCGATATTCGGTGTTTTACACGTTCTAGCTGCACTACATTCCATTGCATGCGCACGGCAGAGAATGTGCTCACCATCATGCGACACCAACGGCAGGTCAGGCCAGTAATTCCATTGTAGGCTTTGATCCGTTTGCGGCATTTCGAACATCGCCCGTAGCAGTTCCCTTCAACCCAGTGATGCTGGAACGTGGCAGTGGCCTTTGACTTTTTCGACTTCACGTAGGTGGCGATGCAGGACGCTGGAGCCCGCTGGACGCAACGTTCATGCACGGTGTATTTGCAGACTGGCGAACGAAGAGGGAATGTAATATGGAAGGATTTGAAATATGTTAAAATAAGAATTTCATTTACACTCATCTCACAAGCAAATACTTACGCACACAGCAGAGGCCCTTCTTCCCAAGGCCGACAAGCATATTGAGGCACATGTTGCAGTAGGCAGGTTTGCTGAAATGTTTCAATCGCCACACATGGTATCCATCTTCCTTGAGCGTGTTGTCGACGCCTGAATGCATTTGTAACAATGGTACCAAGGGAATGACGCGAACACGTGGGGAAAAAAACAAATGGGAGAAATAAAACATGGAAAAGAAATTTAATGGATCGTACATAGCTGAGCAGCGGACAAATTGGAGTTGGAAGGATTTATGTGTCCGTCGAGATTCCCGCTCGTCGTGTGCCATCAATTACCAGGAATTAGCCATCGGAAAATCGTCCATTTCCTCGAGGGATTTCCGAGAACCGGACCGTACCATGATCGATAGTGATGGGTTTGGGATTGGATGTGTGATGATTCGCAACGGAAAAGTGTGTGCAGTGCAAAAATTGCACACCGCGGTGCACTAAGCTTCGCGCCAAGGTGAGGCGTGTCCGCACAAAAGTGCTCTAAAATGTTCCGCGAGCGTAGAACGCATATCAGTGAGACCTATACCCGTACAGACTGATAGATTGATGCTGGTGGAGGCTAAGGCTCCACTAAGGCTTCGGGCCAAGGCAGGAATACTAATGACCAGCTGGCGAACTCCATTTCGATATGTGTTTGAGATGGCAAACAAAGCCTGTGGGAAATAGGAGTGATGTGGGTTCCGATTTTGAAACCATCTTTACACAGCTGTGTTTTGTGCGAACGTTACAGACATTGTACAAAGCTTCGAGGCATTCGGAGTACATAGTACTGCTGCATAACAAATAGCACGTACCATTCAATGACGCATTCACTAGAATTTTAATTTAGCTAGACTCATTACGCTTTTGGTTCAGAAGCCTTTTTATGCGCTTAGAGCGTAGTCGAACTGTGGTATTACTATCAAGTGTTTACCTATCATGTGCTTTGATCTTAGAATGAATATTTCGTCCCGTGAGAAATAGCCGATTTGCCGTGCATTAAATCATGCCTACGTACAAAGTTGTGCAATAAATCAAATCCTCGACAAGGACTGCCTCTTGCGGGACATAATTTGTAACTCTCTGAACTCTTCAATGCTTGAACTTGCTGTTTGAATAATGTTGTCTCCATTATTATGGAAGCTAAAATTATTCAATCCAAACCTCCAAATTTGACTCTTGTGTGTAACGACAAAAAAAAAATATTTCTAGGACATTTATCATCTATCATTAATGATTATTAATCATATCAATATCATCCATAATGATGGACATAATTTAAATATGTCCATTTTGACGGAACGATTGAACTATGGGAAAACAAAAATCCATCTTATTTACGTGACCCGCATAGCGATGCAAAATCAACCGTTTTGATCCGAGTATAGACAACCCTGGTTAAGGCCCGTAAACTAACTCATGACATTAAAATTAATTTCGATAGTACTCATCATCCCCCGTGACGTCGACAAGCGTACCAAAAGGCACAAAAATAGATTCACATCAGTCTCTGTCACTGCTCAATCGAGTGGTCGCTTGATGGGTGGCTTAGTAAGGCACTTCCTCGCATGATGGATGCGTTTCAGCCCATTCCTCGCCCGCCCTTTCCTTCGCCATTGTTTGGGGTGTTCATTGACCCGATTTTTCAGTGGAATTGCTTATCTTCCGTTTGCGCTGAGATGTTTACGGATGTGTCTCCGACGGAGGGTTTTTTTTTTGCCAGCGGCTGACGGATGGCATTGGCAACCACTTCACTATCCTTTTAAGCATGATCGTATCGATTTACTAGCTTGAGAAGTAGTGCAGGCTGGCTACTGCAAGCCACAATCGTATTAATCGGGTTCAAAAGCTCAGGGCAAACCGGGCACAAACCGGCATGCTGACAAAGAGCTCTGGCCAAACTGGGTGCTGGTTTCAGGTGACGAACGTATGCCCTACACCCAGTGGCCCGCTTTGTGGTGGAACGCGTGCGGATAAGATGACAGTGTTTGCTTGTTGCGAGCTGATTGATGACGTTACGTGGTAAAGGCGAAGAAACTGTTAGCTTTGCGGTTGTCGATTGCATTATAGCACTGTTGTGGGACTGCTTCCAGTGTAGTGGGTTGGGCTGGGAGGGGTTGACCATACGCGGTCGTCGGAATTGATCCCTTGAGAAGGGGGAACTATCCGAACACTTCAACTCGACTTTTATCAACAAAAACGACTTTATCCCGATTGTGGTAAGGGTGCGGTTGGGTCGATCTAGATGCGTAGTGGATTACACTCCAGAGGATCGGAACGTTCCCCTCTGTTCGCTGGCAGGGACCCAACGATGCAGCGTATCTTCGTGTGCTTGGGCACGTACAGGAAGAAGCACCGCATGCTCTTGCATCGATGTGCAACACTGGACCACAACGAGAAGGGAGCAATTAAGTTAAGTGTAGATTAGTATCCGTACTCTCGCACGGAATCCGAACGGAGGTGTTTCGCCCGAAGCTGGTGGTGACTGGATAATTGATTGAATTATCCTAACTCGAGGCTACGTTTTACGCGCCCAAGGGTACGTCCCGATCGGCCATAAGTGCATCATTAACGTTGATGCCTCAACCATTTTATACACATTGTCCAATATTGGATCATTTGGGGATTTGGGGATAAATTGTTAGTTAACATCATAAAAACGCTCTTTAACCACAGAATTGTGCAGAGTTCTAATTCCACCTGGGCTGGATGGAGATCTGTGGAAAAGCTTCGTTATTCAAGATGATATATTTTTGCTGAGTAGAACACTAATTTGGACACACATTCACACGACAGGATCGGTCCAAAACCTCATCCGGATCAGGTAACAGGTAACAAGTAGTAACTACATTCTGTTGCAGATTTATACAAGTCTTGGAAGGCAGGAATGGCAGGCCAAAAACTGTCGATTTTGTAGTGCCATAGAGGACTAAGGATTCATTTTAGTTTGTGCTCTACATAAACAGTGCACAGTTTCAAACAGTTTCCCACTGCCAATGTTGATAGTCATGAACGACTTTATGCTAGATCTTAATGCTCCTTGATAAAACTTACTGCGGCAACAACAAATCAAGAAACCGTTTACTGGTCTCCGGTTGATGTAATAAATAGCAAAACATTACTGCAAAAAAAAAATAATAATAATAAACCTGCAAAACAACAATCTGCCCTGCCAAGCTTCCATCGTTCAGTTGCACGTTCTAATAATCTCCGGTGCGAAAACATAACAATTTTAATTGGACTCCAGTTCCGGTAAAACGGTCGGTTAGGAGATTCGCAAGCCTCATTTGCAGCCCTATTTTTACCATTATCCTTGCACGCCATTAGCAACGCTCTCCGCCAAAGGGGCCAAAGTGGTGGCATGCTTGAACGGGCGGCTAGTGTCCCCGGACGGTTGTTTGCTCGTCCGGATATTTGATTACATGCTGTTTTCTTCCTGCACTGGGGGGTGATTTTGTTTTCTCGTAGCTCTTTTTGTGTGGCTCCACACCATCGGTTTGCTTTTCGTGGAAAATAAATAATGTACACTGTTTTCGCACACTGTCTGGTGCTTTGTGAAGTGTTCTCGAAAGTGCATAATATCGCCTACTGTTGCCCATGGGGACGGTGCTTACCGAGAAGCACCAGCAGCGGGATCGTTGTCAGCCCACCACGTTGCCATTCTTCCAGCGAAACGCACCCATCACCATCGTAGTCAATCTCAGTCATCATGTCCTGGAGAATCTGTTTTTAGAATCGCACATCGAGAAGCGGCAGAATCGGACGACAAAGAGAGATGGAAGAGAAAAAGAGAAGGAAAAGAACAAAATTAATCAGTAAAACTGTGTCGATAAATGAACGGTAGCGCTTTTTATGGTTTGGACAAACAAAACTAGTTCTATTTATGACACACTTTTCATGAAACACTGCCCACCAGCAATGGTTCCGTGGTATGCTGGATTGAGCAAAATGCCACGTGCACCACGAACGGTCAACATGGCGAATGCTTCCTGACGGAAGCGCGTGCAGGTTGGGATTGATTGTAGTACTTACCGGCCGTAGTTCGGACACGTCCCAGCCGAGATATTCCGCTACCGACATCATCTGGTTGACGATTGCATCCGTTTCGGTCGTGTCGAGGACTCCATTTCCGTCAGTGTCATAGAGCCGGAACATGACTGCGTGTAGAAAAACAAGCAAACATTAGGATAACGCAATCACAGGGAAAATGTCTGTCAGGATCGCATCGGTCCAATAGGGGAGATTATATATCGAGCCAAGAATAACACTCGCAAAAAATATAATTCTTATCACATTTATACTAAAAATAACGTTATATTTTTTTCGGTGACTTTCCATGAGGAAGTAGGCATTTAATGGTCAATCGGATTTTATTTTGATTTCCAAATCGTTTATAACGCAGATCAATCAACGGGACATTAAACTTTGCTGCCCAATGCATAGCAAACAGGAACAATCAAACATCTTCCAATGGTATCATTAGGATGATGGAAAAGTTGAGCCGGTTTCGCATTGTTTCTACACACGAAAGAGCAACGCCTTCGTTGGAGGGTGTGTTTTGAAAAATTGAAACCATTTCGAAAATAGCTTATCTACCGTAATGTTGGTCATTTTTCTTAAAAGCACCCATCTCCCGTCGAGAAAGCCATTTGTTATTGCACCATATCCGACACAATTTGCTCGGACGGCAAAAGAGCACAGCGGGCCAGCAAAAAGCCCAACCAAACCCGGGGGGCCAAAGCGTATCCGTGTTGACCCTCCGGTGTGGTACGCCATTACTACTTCAATCTATTGCGCTGCGAATGGATCACCCGAAGGATGTTGTGCAAAACCCGGCGATGAAAATACATTGCCTTTTGTTTTGGCCCGGTTTTTGATTCTCGTAGGTGTGTTTCTTTCTTGTGGGCCAGGGTGCGTATGTTTATTTCACAGGCATTGTGACGGTTGCCATTTGATATGCATCGGAAATATATCTATAAATAAATATTATGTGAAAGGCTTTCGCCGGCAACTGGTTAACGGCTTGATGATACGTTGTTTCAGGAGGAAGAATCCTTTTGCGTGATGCGTGTGTGGAAGCCATATTCATCTTATGCTGTAATGATCCCGTGACCACCTACCCAACACCTTGCGGTTAACGTGATGCCGGTTACCGGTTTATCGCAAGTCAACGGCGTTTATCCATCAACGAAAAGACGGTAGGCACTTATGCGCTCAAATGGAAAATTGATCGACCATGTGCGGTGTACCGGTAGAAGAAGGAAAATGGAGGTGGAAACCACTTGCCATTCGCAAATATTTCTTTTGCCTTTCTTTGATTGATACGATGTTTTCACACATACAGAAAAACAGCTCACTGGTCAGTGCATGAGATAAAACAGAAAGCGAACATAAAACCTATCGACAAAAATTAGTGTTGCTATAGCATTCGGACCAAATGTTCATGAGAAGCTTGAAGAGACGATAATGACGTCCTTTCGTTGGCCGGAAGACATAAAGATACCTCGAAGTTTCTAACCGTACGAGAAAATCGACCCATGTTTCCGTATTGAATATTGGTTGCTTTATCTTAAGCTACGACCAACAGCAAAAAAACGCCATTTTCTTTCCAAAAGGAAACTCCTGATCTTTGCACTAAAGTGAACAGATTTTCGGTTGTGGCACAAATTATGAAAAGAGCTATTCAGTGCGAATGTTTAATCGTTCTATCCCAAAGGCAATTCTTTGATATTTTCTTCAATAAAAGACATCACTGGCAGCTGTAGGCGTTGGGCTTTTCTCTTTAACGAGAATTCATTCATGTTCATTCCGATCAATAAGGTGAATGTAATAACAAGATAGCATCCTTTTTTGTTTGGCTGTCGTGTGTTGTTGGATGTCTATGAATGTTGATTGAAAGTCGTACAATCATAAGTTATGCATGCAATCGGAACTCATATAGACACGATCAAAGCGAACTAAATAAATGAACTAAGCGAGCTAAACAAACCAAGGTACTTCTTCTTCTAACTCTGATGTAGGAAGGTTGTTTCAATATGAGCTCTGATGATAAAAAAGCGGAAGAGAGAGAATATCAGGATGCAACAAAACGCCCGTTGTCCGGTTTTGATTGTTTATCGTTGGTCAAGTTACCTAGACCGTAACACCGGCCGTAGCCCTGCAAAGTTCTGCCGAAGTAGAAGGACAACTGCAGTAATAGATTCTTGGGAAAACAGCAATGCCAATGAAGATTGTAGGAGCGACCGAAAACTTTTCCACCCAGATTGGACAAAGTTGTGTAGTGTTTGGAGTCAGACTGGAATTTATTATATCCTTCATGGACATGGACCTGACACAGGAACACAGATTCACTTGCTTAACTTCAACTGCTGCGTAATCAAACCCCTGTCAATGTGAGCGAGTTTCAAAGGAAAAATTTTAAAACTAGTAACGTAAAAATAAATTCATCCCAAGTCGAGGTCCAGTGTACTTTGCGAGAACAGCATGTCCCAAAGTGTGCCCAAGAGCACAGGAGCTCTTCGGGTGGATCCTATGCAACGAAGTGTTGCGTGCACATAAATAAAGCAGTTCTTTAATGCATGTGGAATGTTGTTATTGCAAAGGCAGAGCGATGGGCCGCAGGATTATTGTTTTGGGTCTTTCGAAAGTCTTGCTTTCAGCCATACCAAACCCAGTGGCCGGACGGGACGCAAGCGATGATGATTGCCATTTGTATGGTAATGGCGCTCTCACAGCCAAGTGCGCGCACAAGTGTGCCGTCGTATCAAAGGATTACTGAAGTAGCACACTCTGTTGTGTGCTAGATGGCACTGGGGTAGATGCTATTTATTTTCTCATGATCCTCTGCCAGCGACGTCTGAGTGGAATTGCGAACTGAAGGAACTTTTTGACTCTATACATTTTTTTGTTCCTTTGTTTTAGTTTCAAACGGGAGCTTTCTGTGTGTGTGTGTTTGTTGTTGTTGTAGTTTGAAAACAGAGTTAAGCAAGTTTGCAAGTTTGCAGCTGCTATTTTTAGGATGCCAAATATAGAAAAATGAACGACATTTAAGTTCCATTGTCTTGTACCATGGCGTAGGTTCCTCGTCGGGGAGAATCTGAGCTCACAAACAAACTTTGCAATTTTACTGTCACTTGAGTACATATCAGTTAGTGAAATATGTCTAAGAAGAAATGGCGGTTGAAAAAGTTTTGACTGGGTAATTATATCTTATCCAAATGTATTGGAAGAAAAAAAAAACTTGGAATGACGAAGTCGGTTACGAGTTACGTAAGCTCGATGTGACTATTTCTGTTTCTAGATTGCTAGATATTTTTAAACTGCGTCATAAGTTTAATCAGATAAACCTTTTGCTTAACGTTAACATAACAACAATAAAAGCATTCAGAGTATTTAGGCATCGTGGTGAAATTACGAAATAACTAAAAAATTAAATATCTTTTTAAAAGATGTTCCAAAGAATGAACGAGAAGTTGTGGAAAATAAACAAGTAATATTGATGTAATTATAATTAGTTACATCATAATTGTAAATTAGACTTCATCAATAATCATGTACACGTTAATACGTTAACATTTCTACGAATTGTAGCCAAAACGTTAGACACTCTATCGCTAAAATATATATTTATATACTCACACTCCAACTTATCCTCCGGTCGGCCGGCCTCCAGCAGCGAAAGATAGCAGACAACGTCCTTGAGCGGTACCTTCAACAGTAACGGATCCAAAAATGATTGCTTTCTGGGAATCAGCCGTACATCTGCAACGAAATGAACAGGTTCTGGGTATTAGAAATACAATTTAGACGCAGAAAGATGAAAACATGTTCTCGATGGCCGAGAACGCCGACTATAGGTATTGCAGGGTTTAACCTCAACGGCGGGGTCGAAAAAAACGTGTAGAAGTAAAATCCCTGCCGTCACGTCATCAACTCCATCACGCTCGGCAGTCTTGTTGACCGATTCCAGGAAATTGAGAAATCACCAAAGCTCTAGGGTACGCTAAATTTGCTCATGCGAACGTGAATCGTACGGTGGAATTGATATAATACGCACTGCACGTGAATCACTACAGGTAACGCATATGGGAGAACATCATCCCTGTCGGTAGATAAGCTGAGGATTACCGTTCCAGCTCATTCCACTACCACGTCACAAACGTTCCCGAACACTCAACCCGCAATCCGAGGCAAATCCGTACGAAACGGAATCGATACGTGAATTGACATGCAACAGGTAGCTCCTTCGTTACAGAGGCCGGTAGAATCAGAGATGGATTTAAAAAGAAACAAAACCTTGACGCTTGACGATTGACAGATGCTTTCACATTTTTCTGTTTGGCTGATTTTACAATCAAACCAGTGTTTGGACACCTGTCTTTGCTGTTAACCGATCGGATTCGAATTTCTTCATCTCATTCAGAAGTGGTAGCGCCATCGGTTGGTAGCGCAAAAGTAGGCCACCCGGGACGGGACGATAATATTTACCTTCAATACGACAGTTGACGGAGTTGTTGCTTTTGCGCGACGAGTTCCGGGAAATCTGCGAGTGACTGTGCGAGTGCGAGTGTGAGGGACTGGAGTCGGCCGAGCGACGGAACGGTGGCTGCAGGATGGGTGGGGTACAGCCCATCGGGCTAGGCGTGACTGTCAGCATCGGATGAACGGTACCTGCGAAAGGGTTACGAAAGGTAGGTAGAAGTTGAAAAATGGCGTAACCGCATGGCATGATCCTGTAGCGTGAGAGTTTCTAGTACATACCACATTTGCCTTTGTTGCTACTGTCGCCTCCACTATCGAGGCCTAGATGCCCGAGTGACTGCAGCTTATCGGTAAGCCCGTGTATCCTTTCGACGAAGCTGTTCCGTTGCGATTCCTGCGATGGCTGCGGTGTTGGAATGTCCACTATGCTGTTGAGGTTCGGTATAGAGCCTGGAGGGAATCAAACACGAAATTTTCATCATTTGGTCGTGGATATGCATTTGGGATCGGACAAAAGTATGTGTGACCTTTGTATTACCTCGATTATGAGATGTTACTGGAGCACAGGCTGCATTACTGCTAATCGCCGCCATTTGACTGAGGGCCTTCCCGTGACTGTGCTGTTGCTGCTGTGCCTGGTACAGGGCTGGCTGCAGGAATGATATGAACAGGTGCTTTGACAAGTCCTCGGGTGTTTCGCAGTCGAGAAACGAGTCGAGAAACTTTCGAAAGCCGTCATAGTCGATGTCCTGTTCGAGAGGAAGAAAGTATTGGTGAGGTGTATGGTATAAATACGGTGCGTTTGGTTCAAAACGTGAATTGGTGATTTGGATATTGCATTTGAAATGTTCTCCGAATGAAATTGAATACCGTTGTAATGCTAGATCCAGATGTTGGAAAAGGTTGTGCGAAATAGAAGTGAATTGTTTGAAGATCGTTCATATCGAGCATAGCTTCTCGCATGTATACTTCAATTTTCAAATAAATTGATAAAAATCAATAGTTTCGAATAGAACACTTCCAAAAGATGTATGTTCCGGTTTTTAGAACTGAAATTTAAAAGTGACGCTAAATTGTGAGAAGAAAAAAATACAATTGAATAAACAAGGTTTCTTGAACATTTTCCGGCACTTTAAACATCGTAATCGTTCGGGGCAACTTACTTTATTCAAGTAAAGACTTTGTCCGTTCGTTATTGAAATGCACGGAACCAAAAAAAAGCATCCCAGAAGTGTCTTTTTGCCAGTACTCGTTGGTTGTTTGTCACAAGAATTTTTATTCTCGTTCGCATCACTTTCACAGCTATTTCAATTAAGTGGCCTTTTTTTGGTTTTCTTCTGTTTTGGTGGACCTTTCTTTTGCTACTGGGTATCATCTTTGCAAAAACAAGATTAACGAGTTTGAGACACGGTTGTACTGACAGTAGAACGCGCTCGTTGCTATCGTTTCACGACATATCCGGCAGCAAACGAGGATGAGAAAGATAAGTAGTCTTACGGAGCTTCTAATGATATTAGAAACAATACAAGTTTGCCTGAATGCCCCGATTATGTTACTGGTTCATGGATTTGTGTGTCGGTCTAGGATTGAAAATACAATTTGCTTGAGTTCAGATATATGTATTTGGCTCGAAGCGAAATAAGTAGCAAAGGATAATGTACTATATTATTTATCACATTAAAGTGGAATACTCTAATGGTGAGTTTGTACAAACATTACAAAATTCAAAATAAGTTTTACTGTACAACAGCTTATCGGGTTGCGGGACACAACCCGACAAGCATGGTTTCTAATAATCTCGCATACTTCAAACTGGGAAGTTTGTACGGTGCAGCAATTTCAGACCCCCCAAAAGACATAATCATATACACGGATTGCGCACGAATATGTGGCCTGCATACGTGTCGTCGTTGGAGTGCCGTTCACGTATCCGTAAAACGTACCATTCTCATTAGAACTGTGTGCACAACCACCCGATGCTGTTTACCCTTGCCGGTCACCCTTTTTTTTTTTTCCCCGGATACACTTTTTGCACACGGCTCTATCAATCAACAACCCACGTGTGTCTGGGTAAAATTTTGGATATTGCTCTACAGGAGGACGTACCAGGGAGACCGGGAACCATTTCGTAAGTGAAAGATGCGGGGCTTTTAAGCCATAATCTCCGGACTACTCAACGTATGATTAGTATTCTTCGAACGTCGGATACCGACGTCGGTGGTTTGCATGGTGGGAAGACCAAAAACGGATCGAGCAACCTCCGGACATGTGGCCGGAATCGGGACGGAAGACGGAAAGCGCTAGTTATTGCCGCAAGCACCCGAGGAGATGAAGAAGCCGAATGTTTAAGCCTCCTTGTTAAGGCTATAATCAAAATTTATTACCATGCTGTCATATCAGTGATCGTGAGGCAGAAGTGAGGCAGCATTATGGCGCACCATAAGGTTGTCGGCATATTGTGCCGAGTGGTTTAGCAAGTGGCTGACGGGGTTTGGATGGGAAATTTTCTCCGGAACCGCGACAAGCCGAGGCTAGAAAATTGGTTGCCATCATCATTTTTCGTACAGTCCGCTACGGGCACCACATGAAACAGGGAGCACACGAGCGACATTGACATTTGAGTGGATAGTGATTGGAAAAATGGCTGCCGATAAAGCGTCAGCTTCCGGTATCGTCTTACATTCGAGAGAAAAAGAAAGAGAGTGTGAAAGAGGGAGAGAGAAACACAGAGTCGCTTTCGATAAAGCTTATGTTGGTTGCTGACAGGGCCCAACTGCTTCTTACAGTTCACTTTGCTGAAAAAGTTAATTAGTCTGAAGTTATAATTATCAAACAACGGGGTTAGGGTGTTGGATTAAGGCAAACGGCACCGCAAGCGCAACCGGAACAAACGGGAACGATACACGCGTCGAGTAGTGCAGAAAACATCGTTTTACCATCGTTGTTAGACACTTTGCCACGAATGGCAGAGAGGATGTTAAAAATGTTTGCAAGAAAACTATAAAGTAATGAAATGTATTTCGAGTTACAATTAACTCGGCAATGACGCAATGTGGTAATGACGTAAACAGTAAATTGTGAGATTGTTGTTATACTTCTGTAAAGTTATTAAAAGCTCAGAAGATGTTTTCCATCCCAATTCAATACTGAGAATACGGTATGTACAAAACATGTTAGATCTAAAAATATGATAGTTTAACCATAGCAATTAAATTTAGATGTTATCATTAGAAAGTTGAAGAAACATCTCAATGACGCAATGTTTTAATGCCGTAAACAGTCAGTGTACGTAGATGGAAAATTAGTTGGATGATTTGTAGTTTTAATTCTGTACTCTAATTAAAAACTCAGAAGGTATATTTAAAAGTGCAAGCAGAATTTTGTTCAATTTAAAAATAGCCCATAGGTAGTAGGGGGATTTATTGTTTTTCTTCTATGCTATTTAATAACTGAACTGAATTTGTTTTTTAAAAGAAAAGCTAGTAATAATAACGTTTTTGTTTGAGTTTTTGGACAATACGGCTATGAAGCAGTCATAATCAAGAAAAACAAAAGGTAATTTTTTTTGTTATAAGTGCACCAATAAAATGTGCGACTGAGGAATGGATGTACAGATGTTAAATAAAAGAAAAGTTATCTTAATAAATTCAATTAAATTTAAATTGTATCATTGGAGAATTAAATAAAGACGCCGTGAAATGTGAGGTATTTGGAAGAATTGTTGAAGAATTCTGTGAGTTCATTAAAAGATAATTTTTAATAGATTTTTTTTCTTAAAAGGCTAAACAAACTGTGTACTACTGAGAATAATATGTTTACAGGAATTTTAGGTAAAAATATATGGATTGTCCGATGGGATAGCGATTTCGGCTATGGTCTTCCACGGGACCAGAAATCCATCCGGATCATTCCCCGTAGCAAGAACTGACTGTCTTGGCCGTCATAATTAAAAGAGGATAAAATATAAGATAAATTTAAGACTACTTAAATTGTAACGTTTGTTTCGCAATATTGAAGAAAGATTTCCATCAATTTTTCAGTGCGATCTAATATCTGAATTTTATAACTTGTATACACAGCAATACTTTGTCCAGCATTAATCACAATTAATGCTAAAACAAACACTCCAAATAGCTACGTTTGTTTAGCAACGAATAAAATGTTGTAACCGAAAAGCTCTCCAAACGAACCGGTGATGACCCTGCGCTAATACCCGTTATCCTTCCGGGTATAGGCATCCTTCCATTCGCAGCATCCAACCACTTGACGGACGAATCCTCGCGCAGTTCACACAATTCATACGCCGGTTCCGTTGCCACCGTGCCGCCACATTGCTTTCGATTGACGCAAAAAATTATTGGAAACGAACAGAACACACATCACCGCATCACACCATGCCCGGCCAATCGAGGCCTATGCTTCGCAAACACAATCGTCTATTTGATTGTGGGTAAATTGCTCGAAGAGATGAAGCAACTTTTCTGTTCGGTTTTATGCCTTCGCTTCGCCTTTTGTCCTTCCGATGAAAGCGATACCGGGAAAGGCTGTGCTGGCCGCGAGGTACGCCACGTAAGGCACAAGCCGAGAAAAATCATCAAACATGTTCGGCAACGGTGGCAGATATTATTCGGGGGAAAAAAACAGAAATATCCTCCCATTTTCACGCAAAAAAAGCGAGCACGAAAGTACGAGGCATTTACGGCCACGGGGGCTTGAATGATCGCCGTCAAGGATTTCATTATTGTCAGCGCATTGGAAAAGCCCGGGTATGCCATACATGGGCCATGCTTCTAAGCTTTCCCGGCAAAACCGTCGCTGTAATGGACGGTCCTTTCAATCGTCAGCTGGTTGTGTTTTCTTATTTTGTGTGTGTGTTGCGTTCCTATTCACAAATCTTTGCCTGACTTTCCGGCTATTGACCTTCGCCGATTTCGATGTCACTTTGATAGGCAGGCCTTGTGACATGGGATGCGATCTGGAGTGAGCATAAAAGCTAACGCCGAAACCGTGGCAAAATGCTTCCCGTGTTGGCTCACGCACGGTTGATTGTTTTGCTGCTGGTACTGAATCCGTGGCATGTGGGCGATTGTGGAGGAGTGTACACGGAAGGCAACTGTCGTCTTCCGTACCGTTAAGGATAAACCGATTTACGCACCATGCAAGAAACCGGGCGTTGCGGCTATATGGGAAGGGGAAAAAGTATCCTTCAATTTCTTCCGTCTGTTCCCTCGGGGAAGGTTTGTGTTTGTGTAGCTGAACGTAGCATTGGGTCGGCACTGGGCGACACTGTAACGACATGATGGGCACTGCCGGAAGGAAGCGAAGCGGAGAAACGAAGCTAGAGCTACGTTTGAAGTCAACACGACAACCTTTTTCGTTGCGTGTCATGAGCGCCAATGGATTGACGGCCGATTCTGGGGATGGCACCACAGGGTCTATTTATTTTCGCAACAGTATGACAATTTGTACCATCGTCATAATGTATCAAGCGGTTTAATAAAAAAAAAATTAGAACTTCCACGACATGATATATTAGGAGAGTTTGCAAACTGTTTCTCGCATTAGGAGTACGTCCGGGCGGCGGGGCGGATTGGGCACCCTTGTTTGTTCGATGTTGTTCAAAACAAATGTTGATTGAATAATGTACTGTTTATTGAATTTGTCGTACACAGAGATCCCATATGTTTTGTAAAGTATGCATGTGCGTAGACGTACAGATGTTGCGATCGTTATTTACGTCCTAATAAAGTAAAGGGGTTCAAAATAAATAAAACTGCTTTTAGACATATTCAGTCGAAAGGATTAATATACGTCAATAAATTTAACACTATCATAGGTTATTTATAAAACAGAAAAATAACAAAAGAAATAAAGCCTAAGTTTCGTTACATGTTATTACAGATAATAGAGGCATCGGATTTTACACAATAGATAAGAAAATCGCATTCGGACTGTTTGCCCGTATGCAGGACTTAATTCGAACCGCATTCGATTTTGTAGTATAAGAAAAATCTGCCCGCCTTTTCGGAGCCCTTCTCGAGGGACTTACATTCAATTGTTAATTGAGAAACTACATCTTTCTTAGAGGAGAAGACGCCCCACATCGCTCATTCCCTCTCCTTTTAGGCCATTTTCTTGTCTCAGAGACCCATTTGCTAGCTAACAAAAACGTAAGCAAGGCAGATTCGCGGCTAAACACAAGCCAAGGAAGCAAGAAATGGCACAAAATGGAAGATTTTAGTGCCACAAAAAAAAGGATTAACTCTTTTAATGTCTTCTATACACATTATTTGTGAAACATGGCAAATAAAAAGAAGCGTTTCACACTTTGAAACATTTTTCAAATAATACTTTCTTTCGAGATCACTATCGACGAACGGCAACGGTCGGTGTGCATGAAAAGCAATAAATTGTTAATGACTTCGCAACCATAAAGCACGCTCCCTAGACATTCTCTTCCGAGTTTCGACGACGACAGCAGACGACTTTTGCACGGTCTTAGGTTAAGTTGCGAATAATCCTTGCTCGATGCTCACCTACACCAAACACAGGCGAACAAAACACGTCCAACAATGATGACGTTTTGTTTCCCACTGCCAACAGATGGTAAGCAGATTTTTCCCATTCCGTGTTGTTCATTCGTTGACGTCATACCGGCCAATTCCGGTTGCAATGCTCCGGGAGAAATTTCAACGTTGACGTCATCGTTTTTGGCGACAGTCCAAACTGTGATGCATTTGTGGCATCGTACAGTGGTAGTTTTCAACCGAAACGGCATATCTAACACAATATGCCGCCCGCTTTCATCTGCCCGATAGTGCTGATGCAAACGATTGGGAGCAAAAGTTTTATGCTTTTATGGGGCTAATAAAGGACAGCAGTTGAAAATTGTTTTGCGCATGGTAACACCGTTCGGTTCGGCGAACATAACCTTACCGCACGGTCCGGAGGTTTTTATTGCATTCATCAACGTTAGCTGGTCGGATTGAGCAGTCAGTGGAAGTGAAGTTTGAAAAATTTAATCCATTTCGAGCAATCTTGTTAATGAAGCCATGGAGAGTTCTCTGTTTGAATGAGGAGTTATATGCACTGTGGAACCATTGAAGAGCGTTATCATTCATGCCTACAGTGATGTGAAGGATTTCGTGAAATTTGAATATTTTTAATTTCGTACATGTGTACCAGGCTGGTCAAAAAAATGTTATCTCTAACTATGGCAATGCACGAAGCGATAGCCAAAAACACAACAACAAGAACAAAGCAAGCAAAATGTCGCATCACAGTCGTGTGGGAACTAGCGAAACAGCGCCCGAACGCCGATGGAAAAACTCACAACTCCCCGAGCAATAATAATCCAATTCCCGAGAGTGGAATGTCATGACAATTTCGGAAATTTCTTTCCTCTTTGATGGTTCTTTCCGTAGTAAGTTGCGGTTCAGGTTGGGTTTGTGACATTTTATTCGTGGAAAATTTGGGACAATCATACCCAACACATAAAAAAATGAGGCGAAAGTAAATTCAACAGAATGTTGGAGCTTAAGGGTAAGCTATTTTGGAAAGCATCAGCCCAGTTCGTTTTCACGCAAAATTATTCGTAACGATATTATTAAAAAGGTATCCTTTTTTGAACTGGGATAATATTAGCACATGAAAGGGACATGATTTCTATTAAAGTATTTTTTACAAAAAATTGTATCTTAATTCATTTCCGCAAATTTCTTGCAACGTTCGAGTCATGTAAACACATTAGATAATCCGAAAACACATAAATAGCTTTACACGCCATGATCTGCAAAACATTGCTTTTAAACAGACGATTGAAATAATGCATGCGGAAATAATAAATAACACCAAAATCGTTTACTTTGCAATTTATCACAAATTCAACCTAAGCTACGAATCTGGTAGCAATCTTAGGAGCAGCAAATATTCATAAACACAATTTGATGCTGTATCGAGCCACTCATAAATATGCTTCAAATTCAATGGCTAAATAATTGATCTTATCCATGAGTCTTATTACTCGGCAACTTTGCCTCCCTGCAGTATGGTTAAAGGCCGTAATTTGCCGGTGCTCTTTCAAGTGAGATTATCCGGAAGCATTTACTCAATTATGCTCTTTCACTCGACAAACACTCGAGGGCTTTTTCGCTATAGTTCTGTGCACTGTGTAAGCTCAGGCGCTCGGTTTCATACTACACCTGCACAAAACAACAGCTGCGATGCAAGCAAGGTACAGCTCCGCTACAAACTGGGCCTGATGTTTGCAGCAACACGTTTATGTTTGCATTCCACCCGACCGCATCTGCTTCGTAAATTATTTGTTATTTATGAGCTGCAGCAAGAACAACCAAACAATTCGATATTACCTTCACTAATGGGCGTGAGCTGAGAACACGATGGGAGAGATAAAAACAAGCAGACCAGATGGAAGGTCTGCTGTTCATACACTTGTAGATCTTGACCTTTAGTTTAAACAATATAAAAGATTGAAAATATTAATAGCAGGAAGTTATTATAATCTGCGATACTCGCATGGATGAATTTGTTGTAGCGAATAATCCTATCCGATTTTAGCAATTAAAGTAATGTGCTGCAAACAAGAGATTAAAGATTGCATGTCTTTGTCTTATAATATTGACACAATACGATGTATGTTAAAGAGGTGTTAGAAAAGCGTTGTTCTAAACTGTTGTTAAACGGTTGGATACATTGGTTCAACGTATGCATTTATCGATCAGTTGATTTACTTTTCCAAAGTATATGCCCTTATCACTATCAATCTGAATCCGTTTTGTTACACTAAAGGTCTTTAGAAAAAAAGAAATATTGGATGTTGTTAGTGTAAACGCGTGCCTGGAATTTCCTTCCGAAAGGATAACCGAGTGAAACAGATTTGCCTTCAACCGGGACCGGTACACGTACGACGCATGAATCGAATCACGTACGTGTTGCTTTTCACCGTTGTCGTCACCTTCTCCGGGTTTTGCATGTGATCCCAGAAAGGTGGCGGTTGGGTGACGCTGCATGAAAAAATGGAGCAAAATCGAATCATCGGTGGTTGCCAAACCACCTCGGCGATGTGTTTTTGCGGGTCTGGCTGGTTATTGGGCCTCAATTGGATCGGGTCCAAATTGAATCAAACCATCCGATAATCCAATCTTATATGTGGCTGTAATTAGAGATCGATGAGAGTGCGAGATAAAGGCAGTATGTAATTTCTGAGCCGTGTGGAAATTGCGGGAAAAGGCAAAGGTAATTGTTTTAGTACTTAATCTGTGTTATACATTATTAAAAACCTTGGTTTGTTGCTTGAAATAAAAAAAATCTCGTAGTAATGCGTAGAAATATTCTTAGTTTTCATGTAAAGTATACAATAAAAAACCAATACGGCCAGGCTGTTCTACATGAATAAAAAAAAGTATACAATAAAATAATATATTTTATCCGTTATATTTGGCATAGCATTCATCCGTTACCAATTAATGAACATTTGAAGCGATCAGGACCAGTTTGCACAGCAAACCTGATTTTAAATTTACGTAATTTTTTAATATTCTATTTTATTACAAAAATAATTTTCCAGGCCAATTGAAGATTAGCCATTATTTACGATTAAACGTTTATTGACATGTAAAACTTAAACTACTAGACGACAGTTTACAAATATTAATAATATCATTTACCACATGAAATTACGTAGAACTTCGAGGTCAATCGCAGAATCATTGTTACCATTGATGTGAATGATATAGTTTGTGTGCTAATAGAGTCTACACTAATTAAATCTCTTCATCTATCTTAATTAAATGAAATGAATAAACGAAATTAACAATCAGTTGATTTCTGAAAAAATGATAAATTTTGGAGTCAGATCACATTTGGGATAGCTGTTGATGCATTAAAAAACATCAACAACCACGCCATAAAAATGTCTCATAACAATCATCATGTTTGTTTTCGCATTTAAATGACATAGAAACAATTTATAATGAATTTGAAGTGTCCAGTCGAAAGGATGGTAGTGGTGATAGCCTACCACAAAACAGACCTGGTCTAAAATCTCCCTCCTTCCACACAAAATCCCGCGTCTCGAAGGCAAGGATTGACTTCATAAACACAATTTGATTTTTATTTCAACGTAACGGTCCGATTGTTCAAGTTTAATAAGTAAGTTGGTTCGTGTTGTGAGAGGTTGTGCAAAATTAATCGGAGAAAAATATCATTAATGCACACTAACTTTAATGAAAGCTTCGTAGAATGGAAAAACATAAAATCTTCAACAAGCGTATCCGGTGAAATTACGCTTCCTGCTCTAACGAGCTGACGACAACTTCATTAAAACCAATATTTACAACTCGCCCTGGCACCTGGGAAAGTGATCGACGCACAGTATCGAACGAACGTGCAAACTTTTCCATCGCAAAATGAACATCAGGTATTTGGCGGAAGCTCATTAGATTGTTTTGTAATTCGTTGTTGCTCAAGATGGCAAAGTGGATTTCTAGGAAAACGTAGAAAATACCACGCCGATGCGCAGCAATTTGATGTGGCAATTAACGAACATTTACACAGACCGACTTCTCGAATTCAGATCAGTGCTGCGATGATACAATGCTACGATATCAATTCAGTAAAACGGTTATTCTCTAAACGATGCTGGCATTTTCCAGTGAAAGGTTTGCTTTGAAAGTGAAGGGATTAAAGGGATGTTTTAACGACACATTTCTCATACTTCAAATAGGTCGTGCGATTTGCCCCCGAAGGTGGGAGGAATAATATGTTGGTAAGAATTTTACCAAATGTTTCGTCTACTGCACGTTGCCATGTTACATGCTCCGTTTGCTGGAGCTCGTACGGAATTAAGTGCGCTCTGTGAACCCAAACCGCGTATATGCTCACACATTGCATCGTTTGAACGCAAACTTGCGAAGAACAACTTTACCCGGGAGGATTCACCTCGGAATTCAGTTCGGGCAACCCTAGTCAGTGCATAAAGTGTAGGAAAAGCGGGAAAATATGTTCCGTACGTTCTTGCCAAATCTTTCGGTAGGTGCTTGGAGCTATACTGCGTCATAAGCAGTGCGATGCTAACAACTTAGTAGGAGCGCAGTAAAGTACCGAATGAATGAAAGCACTTGCACTCAAACAGGCAAGAAATGATACACGTTATGTTTGTACACATGGTGTAAAGAAAGGTTGAAGTTTAAAGTATTACTACCGTTGAAAGTCAGGAAACATTAAATGGCGCAAAGGATGTAGGTTACATATTTTTTGGAAAACGAAAATGTTTGTTTTGTTTTCAAATTTGTTAAGATAGAAATTCGTTGCATTTTTCCTTTTTCGTCTGCGCCATTATAACTTCACGGCACTCTTAACTATGCTTAAATGTCTTTTGCATATGATTGATCAAATGTATTTATATGTGATATGAAAACAATTGCTATTTTTTCCATAAAATCTTCCAATTCAGATGGTCCAAACGTATTAAGAATACCATGTTACTGATGAAAAATGTAAAAACTTGTGGAAAAATCATGAAAGTATGAAAATATATCTGAAAAGCCAAATACTTTGGTCAAATACCTTCACTTTTTATATGCATTTAGTGAAATGCTAAGCTGCTATACATAAAAAAAAACAACCAAAAAAGAAAAGCTGCACGGAAAAACGTCTACAGCCGGCAAAACAAAATAAAGCTTTTTACTGCGCTATAAACACTCCGAGAATCCTCAAAGAAGTGAAGTTTTCTAATCCCCCTGATTAATCCACTCCGGCTGGAGGAAGATCCACCTGGAGAAACTCCAACAAACCTGCCACGTGACAGGTGGAAAGAGTAACAGGCCGGATGCAAACATAATTAGGTGCTGAAATATTGTAGTACGTGCGATTGAAATGGCTCGATAGCGAAGCAGCGGCAAAGTTCTGTGATCAAGCTCACTAATTTGAATAAAATATTCACGTCGTCTGAAGCATGTGCGAAAGCACATCTTAATTTCACCATCCCGATGGCATACTTTGGCAAGTTTACATTAGACAAGGAACTCACTGCAAGAGAAGGAGGACGAGCTGCTGATTATCAATATAGGACCGCAACGTCCTCGAACGTATTGAATCATTTAAGGCAGGTGGGGATGAGATGCGTAAACTTTTGCCAAAAAAAAAAAAGAAAACCATCACACATTCAAGGAAGTGATAACTGGTTGAAAACTTTTCCCCTTACGGAACAATGGAACGATTCGAGAGCTATTTATCGCACCTGCAAGCAAGTAAAGCAGCCACCACTAACGGGACGTGGCTTTTTCAATTTGCAATATCCTTCTCCGCATTACGGAGCGATGTTTTGGGACGAAGTTCTTGAAAAGTGGTTGATAAAAACAGAAATTTCCAAAAATCACAAAAACTCCCCTGGGTTCAAAAACGGGGAGGCAAAAACCAAGTGGAAGTTTTCACACGCTTCGGTTACCGCTTGCCACTTGGTGCCGGGTAAATAATACCTGTGAAAAGCTCTGGAAGCACTGGCTGAGGTTTTGAAAAATTCCCAGCGCTTCCGATACCATTGGTGTGCGTTTTGATTTTAAGAATATTGTAAGATTGTTGTTTCTTCACGGCTGCCATGGTGCGGCGTTTCGGTTACACACGATCTTGCGGTTCCTGTGGGGCCACAAGTTTTCCAGAAACATTGAGTTTTTCGTTTCTTAGCAGCTATAGCTCGTTTTTTGTTTGTGCGGTAAAGAAGGTGTTCTACGTTCTGCTCATCAATATTCATTGCCGCTGATATTCAAAGTCCTTAAGAAAGCTCCGCGTGTTTTGAAGTTAGGACAAGATTATCGAAATTACCAACCATCGTCCATGGTGCGGTTTTGAATGTGCTTAAGTTTGTTTCTTAAGCATGGATTATAGAATTTACCCGAAGTATCCGTTTCACAAATTTGCAAATTTTCAATTATATAAGACCAAATCGTGTATTAAATTACAATAAAT
>KI422851.1:0-29706 GCA_000473375.1 Anopheles culicifacies
CTTTTCTTCGTTAAAAATGGAAATTGAAAATGATAAACTATAATCCTGATGTTATAATCGGCTTAGTATAACTGAAAAGAAAAACAACATTTTAGCAATGCTTTTAGTTCTTCATTCAACGCATCCGATATCTAATTGCATTGCATGACTGTATACAACTCTGTTTACGAGGGGTGTGTTACACTAATTAGAGCATTTACTGCAGTCAGCATCCATCCTCTACTACCTCCCTTTTGCTCCCCGTCTATTTCTTACTTTGAAATTATCGAATTATTGCGATTTGCCACCTCCTATTTGGAGCTTTCTCATCTCACCGGTCGCTCATCTTCTCCATCCCATGCAGGCCGTACAGGGAAGCGATGATGCATTTCTTTCCACCCGTATTGCATGTGCTTTGCACTGAGCTCCCTTTTTACGTGCCGTTTTTACCCGCACTCTTTCACTTGCTCACCGATGCATTCAGGCGTGCAGTTTTCGGAGAAAACACTCGAAATGCTAGCCGCTCGTATGATACGCTTATACTTTTCGTTTCACCCATTTTCACCACCGAGAAGATGGGTTCAATAACGATCGAGACGGACAAGCTTGCCTGCTGATTCGTTACTGCGCTAAAGATTGCAGATAAAACGAATCGTTTGCTTAACTATCGCTGGGTGGAAGACTTTGGTGGGTCGGAAGTGTGAACAATAATGACATTGGTGCATTTTGTATCGTTATTTTATTGCATTCGTTACACGATAGGAGAAGATGTATGCTTTCCCTTCACTACGGCGAAACGACGATGAAATTGATGCGATTTTGCTTTCTTACAGCGAAGCATTATAGGTCTGTGTTATATTGGTGTGTAATCAAAACGGCACACATGAACAATCGTCAATAGAGTACAAAACGTCAATTATTCAGTTAGAAAACCATCCTGCGCTACATATCGGTGACGATATCGTGGACGCTAAATTTGTTATTGCACAAACAGATAGATAATGTATCATGATCGTAACCGTGTGTCCATATAAACATGTTAGATGTTGGAAACCCACAAATATGTAGCAAAAACTGGTGAAAATAAAAAGCAAATATATAAAATACATTTACCTTTCCTCCGAAGTGGAATTTGTTTAAGAAGCTTAGCTTTAGCTTTAAAATCTCGTAAAATCCTAGCTGTATGATCACAAGTTATCCAACGTAAATTGATTTTTTAAATGTTAAGTTCCAGAAGTTTAGAACAGGATTAAATTTAATAGCAAATAGCAACGCATATAGCAAATTATAAGCTTCTAATTCTTCGTTATCCTGAATGTCTTGATCTACCAATTCGGGTTTTATATATTTTGATTTTTCCTTGGATACTGTCCAAGGAGCGGCGCCGGTCATCGAACGAAGCAGGACCGAGGTTTGAGTCCCGTTCGGACCGTTCCCCCGTGGGCAGGACTGATTATCCTGTCGCCGGTACATTCAAGTCACGAGAGCCAAATATGGCAGGCCAAGACCTCTCGAGGTTGTAGAGGCATAGAAGAAGAAGAAAACTGTTTCGTATGGAGCAAATGTCCTAATGGAATTTTGTCGTTATCTTGTTGTATATTGTATCGCTCTAATGCTGTACCAAATTATATTTTTAATTACAATTTTTTTAAAAGCCAGAATTCAAATATAGTGAACGTTAAACGATTGCTTTTACGACCTATTGTATCATGTCGGCCATATAATGGCTCACTAGACTTATTAATGCTGCGTAGTTGAGCTGAGGTGGACTTAGTTAAGGATTTGACTACCTCATAACAGAGGAACATTCCGGATTTTAGTCGAACCCGGTGGTCCTTTCACGTGCAGCTCGGATCTAAAGACCCAAGACAGAACTCCAAAATAGTGAATAAAATACATTCTATTCAGTGGGCACCTTGATAACAGGTTTATTTGGTTTTAAATCAGAAATGTATTCACATAACAGTTGCTCATGCCCTGTACCTGTAGGCCTGCAGGGAATTGTCAGCGAGATTAACAACCATCTTTCTCAGTGTCGCCAATGGAAGCCTAGAACAACATCTAGAAGTCATGTCACCGAACCGTTCTGTAAACTCCTAAGACAAGACTATTCGGTAAACATTTCCTATTCCAAAATCGGAGTACAATTTCATATCCTATTCGGTAAATATCAATAATGTACATAAGTTCTTCATTCGAATGCTTACTAATGCACAAAATACCACACAAAAACAAATACCCCTCTGAATCGTTTCACCCACGCCCAATTCGATCGAAACGCTTGCTGCCGTCGCTGCGGCGAGTGAGTGACGGAATATTTTATTACTCTCTAACACTGACCCTACTGCGCGGTTGATCAACATGTTATGTTTATGGCGGCATGCAAATTTTCGTTCATTCGAATGGTGTCAAATTTCCTCATTTAGGCACAGCTTCCATTTTTTTAAACAAATCTCCCCGCAAGTTCCAACGTTTTATTGCACTGGCTGAGCTGGATTAGCCGGATTGCGTGATCGAGTTTTGTCATTCGTAAATGGGCACTCGGGTGACATTACATTGTTAGAGTAGGGTATGCTACAATTTAACAAAAACTGACCAACCACTCTGTAAGAACGTGAAGCAGAACTCTACGTTCGCGTTTTGTGTATTAATTTATTTATGCAAAGGGCATATAGTTTTTAGTGATCGGAATGAAATTGCGGGTGACTTCATGTTTATGCTTTTCCTTTATGCTGAACCATTGAACCACCGGGGGAATGGTGGAATGGAAATTCCTTTTAAATTACCGTACCGCCTGATCGGCACGTTTTTCCATTATAATGTTAATGTTATGCTTAGTGAGTGCATTCACCACACCGAGGCGTGATGGTGCATTTGTTCTCTTGCAAGAAAGACCGTAGGCCACGTTCCTATCCACCGGAAAAAGGAAATGAGAAACACTGCTGCCTGCTTGATGCCAGAACAAATGCTACGCTTCATTAGATCCGTAATTGCACGGTTCAAGTTCTCAGTGTCTAGCTTTTGTAAAGCAAAACGATATGACGTAGAAAAATCGCTGTAGAGCCGAGAAACAAACCATCTTGTTGTTTGAAGCGTACAGAAGCAACATCCTCTTTCTTTTTGTTGTTCATTTCAACATCGTGCCCAAACGCACAATCGTTCAATCTTCAAGCATCGCGACGGAACACCTTCAATTCGTACAGGTGACATAAAAACTCGTTTGGCAACTTTTCCTCGCGGATGCGTCCTAACATCCAGCCACCATTTGACATTCGTGTGCCGACCTCAACAGCTGCCAACGGGTTTGCCTTCGACTGCAGGCACTCAGTTCCCGCCGATCCTCGAAAGCTCTCCAACGACTAATTCGGTTTTCATTTAACTCGTTCCTGCGCACGAGGAACGTATGTTTGATTTCTTCCCTTGTGAACCGCGGCAGCCATGTTTTACGGTTTTTGGTGGGCAAAATTCCACACAACCAGCAAGGTGCCCAAGCGCGTACCACCCCGAGTTGGGAGCGAAGACTTCAACGGGCAGGTACGACACGAAATGTGTTGAAAACCGGCTCTGCCTGAGGCTACGGTGTCCGAATGCCTGTCAGGTTTTGTTTTTAGTGCCTTTGCACCCGGCCAGATTGCCACATATTATGCTTCATTTTTCGAAACTTTTCGGTGAAATGTGTGAGCGTTCAGTGAAAATATCGCGCAATTAAATTACGTGCGTACGTACGCTTTTTGAAGTGATCTGTAAATGTATAGATGCGTTACGGTATCACAGAATTTAAACCATTACATGAGATTACTATTTTTACTTAGTCACATGGAAAAAACTTAAATGAAACTCATTTACTTTGATGTTAGTTGCATCAAGCAACAGTTAATGATGTCAACACATCGCCTAACAAATTCCAAAGCAAGTTCGCTGGCATAGCGATCGATCGCGTGAGCCTGTGTCCAAATCGTAGCAAATCATTAGTAGAATCGACACCAACCAATTAAGACAAATAGAAACCATCTAACACATGCCAATTATTTCCCATGGTTTCCCAAGTTTCGCTCGCAATGAGAAAACCCTTTGCAGGACTTGACATCTTTATAACATACCTCTTGAACAAGCAGCAACGTTTGGTTTATTCTCCAACTTTGGAGGCCTTTTCTGCGCGTTTATCGATGATTAACGATCCAAGGATTGTTGCAACACAGTTTGACGATATTTGACGATGAACCTAATTAAATACCACCGTCCGCAAAGATTATGCCTATTCAGACACACTTTTTTTGTGATACGTTTACCCGTTTAGGAAGTTGTATCCTTGTGTTAATTCACCAACACCACGCCTGTAAAGATTTTCGATTCAAATTTCGCACACTACACTACACATATTTGCACATATGAAATAGAACAATAAAAATAAAACATTTGAAATGAGCATTCACAAAACATTAACTTCTTCACTATTTGCACTATTTTTGCTCTATAAACAAAAGTTGATAACATTGAGGCCGCTTTACAGGTGCTTCGCCTGTACGAGCGTGGTTTTGCTAACACAATGCAATAATAAAAAAAAAAAACCCAACACAAATCACCACATTCTTTTGCACCCCGAACCCCACATAGTACCATTTTCTCAAGAAACCGGCTCGGAAAGGGCAACATACGTACATAGAAAGAGAGACAGAGCATGAAAAAGAGGAAATAAAATATCTCAAGTTTCTCATCCATTGGCTGGATTCATCTCCCCGTAATCGAAATGGAATATTTCGCATTCTTTACACCATTCCTTTAGGCCCTTTCGAGTACTTCTCTTCACTCTAGCAGTTCTGATCTGCAAAAGCCTAGGACGCACGTCGAATGTTTTACGCTGCCACAGTTGTTCACGCACACGCTCCTGTTCGATTCAATTGCTCAAAAATTGTGTTCCAAAAATTCGATGCATGCTTCAACCATTGAAAGGTGGCTTGCCTATCTTATGAGCGGTAAAATTATCCGCTCGAAGGAAGGCCACCAGCCTCTGCCCTGCACCGGAAGAGGGGAGAGCATTTACGGGCAAGATAAACATAACCATCAAACGGGGCGAGGCAGTGGTCGTGCATGCTGTAGGGGCTCAAGATTGAAAGGTATAGCCTGTTATTAGTAAGGGGAGCCAGCCGCCAAGAGCACCATGCTCGTTTGAAGCCACACAAACCCGTCCCAAGCCTGGACGAGGACACACAACACAGAGCCTACAGCGTACCCGGGCACGCATCGCACAATAATAATACACATACACACACATACACCGACCCGTGCAACACACGATCTTCACCAGGTTAGCTGCCAGTTTCTTTCCGCGGAAAGGGTTGGCCGGGCTGGCCGAACAATCCAAAGCGAACCTACTGCTGTGAACGCAAACGCTACACTGGTTGCATGATCGCGAGTGTGAACCCATGCTCGATCGGTGAGCTCATGCTTCAGCTCAATGGTACAGTGTTGTACGATTTTAGCGCTACCCCTATTAATCCTTAGTTGATGTTGATAGAATTCGTAGTTGGCTGATTCATAATTATTGAATAAGTGTTTAGTATCATATTAAACATGTTTAAAAAAATAAACCAATATACAGTTGGGTGTTTTCAATAATTATGTCGATTTACATTGAAGGTTACTGTAAAATACATCTTCACGATTGTTTGTTGTTGATTTATTCGATGTTTGATTGCGGATGGTTTTAAGCAAAAGCTTGGTTTGATTATCGGTATATCGCATAGGAAGGTCATTTAAAAAAATATATAATTCGGTCAATATGTTTATATCTATCATCCCAGCATTAAGGCATGATTAACGATCCTGTCGATGATAGCGCAGAGTAACATCGAGCCTTTGAGGCATCTTTCCTGATTTCTTATGACAAATTCTGTTCTGACGGAGAATAAAGTAATAACCCTATAAGAGCGAACTAAACATGGCTTCTGTATGAGTTTTACAGTGCTCATGCATGATTCATGCAGATTTACTCGTATTCTAATAAAAGAAGTATTCACCTAACGATAAGGGCCTAAAGCATCCACCAGACCGGCTGTTTTGCTTCTTGTGTTCTGTACATTACCCCAGCAAAGGTGCAGTTGGACTTAATTAAATACAAATCTACCTATAATTAACGATTTAGGGGCAAAAGTGCGTTAACAGCTAAATTATTTGATAAAATCTACTATCACTCGTAATTTCATTGAAGATTAATCAATATTCTTTTAGTGGTGCATACTACCCTACTATGTTCCATTTCTACCCCATAAATTAAAAAAAATGCAAATATTTATTCAGGTTGATGCATTATTACAATGTTTCTAATGATGCATAGCATCGGACCAAATGAACAATATTATATTCGAAGAAATGGACTGAATGGAGACAGGTAACATAACATCCACCGACCACGATCCCTGTTTCTGTGCCAAACACAAACAGTGCGTAACAGAGCGTACGAGATCGAAACGAAATGCAGCTCTATTCAATCCACCCACTAGCCACCAATCATACCGACCGAAGTCGATCAGTAATAACTGATCAATGAAAATAAAACAAAAATGTAACAAACGAAACTAAAAACATTAGTGAAATGGAAATGGAATGGTGGAATGTCTATTTTCTACTGTAGCGGTTGTTACTCCTACAGCATCGCTACAATCGAGACTGTCCTCTATCTTCAGAGAGTTGCTTTCATTGGCATCATTGCTTGAAATTGAGGTGAACAGTGGAAATGTTCGATGTATCTCTTCCCTATTCGTACAGAAACACCGAAGGAATAGTTACAACCGTGGATCTAAATGCATGGAACAGGTTTCCCTATAGTGTCCATTAGCGGACAAAGGTATCACCAAACATATGGTAGGTTCGGTCTATACAGCCAGACCTGCCATAGGAATCCTCTAGACGGGGGGGTAATTTTCTCTATCCCGCGGAATTTGTTACCCCATTCCAGTAGCGCAAGGGGCAACTTCTAGATGTAGGTTACGAGCAAACATCAATCCGTGCAGAATCGACCGTAATGAGTTTCCATGAGCCTTTGTGGTAAAATTGCTGTGATAATTACGGTCCGTTAATCTTGCTAAAGATTATCCGGATTCTAGCCGCTACTATTCGTGTTCGTGTGACAAATGCTCTTCGATGTTTGAAGAAGAGACGCTTCTTCAACGAAAGTAACTCGAAAAACTGTATTGATAATGTTAATAATGAACGTAAACACAAATTGACGACAACAAGTTGACAAACATAGGAACGTTATAGGAAATGGAACGAAAGAATTCAGAAAAAAAAATCAAATGTTAACTACCCAGCGTGCAAAGTAGTGATAGGCGGAACCATCCGAACCTAGCGGGTCGGAGCCATCCTCAAACGACCCGGAGCGATTCGAGTCGTTTTCCAAACTCCTACGAGTTCGGATCGACCCGTGAGTTTAGAATTCCATATGCGAGTTCGAGTCATGGTTTCGATTCGAATCACGGGTGCAAGATTCCATATGTGAATTCGACTCCCTGATTCGGGTCGATCCGTGAGAAGAGTCGTATGACCCATCACTAGTGCAAATCCATCCTGCACTCTCGCTTTGGCATACTTTTTTGAAGATTCACGAATCCACTCCGACTCCACATTTTGAAAACCGACTCCGATAGAACTCCGAATCCGACTCCGGAGCTCCGATTGACTGCGGTATACAATGCATATCCGGGGAAGTGGGCCAATTGTAGATGCTGATAATCATTCCATATTCGCCTGACGTTCTTGGTTTTGTTTTTGAGTTCGAATTTGCTCAGACTGATGGAACACGGAAGTAACCACATTTGTCTTTTTGAGTTCTTCATCCTGTAGTAGGCTAAACATTTCCGTACCTTTTTTAAAATTTCAATACTTTCCAAACCAAACGTTTTCGGACGATCGTTACGACTCCGCTATTTTTTTTTTTTTTCATTTTGCCCAAAAGTGGAAAGTAAAGCATCAGAAGCAAACTGGAGGCAAATCATTCTGGACCCAATCCTTCCCTCTCATTCACGATTAGTTTCTACAGATAACACGTATCACAGGCTCAATGAACGAGAGATTACGCTGTATCATTTTGTTCGGAATGATTTTATTCTGGCTTTAGAAAGTTGTCACACGTCGGCTAAGTTCAGTTGAGTTCAGGGCTAACATTCACTAGACATTAATCTGGTATCATCGTATCTACAGTCTTTGAGAGTTTTTAGTTCGAGGGTTAACGTTCGAACGGAAAACAAGATGCTGTCAGTGTTAGTCGTGTTCTTACTGCTTGTGCTAGTAATTCTATTTATCGGTTTGTATCGACCATAACCGTGTTTAAATAAAAAGTGTTTCGGGTAACAATTTAGTTTCGCATTTCCGTATTCATTTTGCAGAGTACCAGCCGACCCTTCGTAGCCCGACCTCTTACACTTCATTGATGTTCAACTATACTGAAGAAAGCTCTGCCTGGTATTGTGACGATGTGTTGCTCAATGTTATAAAACGTCATATCAGTAATTACCACGATGCCGATGAGTCTGCAAATCTTAAATATTTGCAAAACTTGAGTTTCATCGAACCGGCCAATATAAGTTTCCATCTGTTTACTCGGCAAAACCCATCCACCAGCCAACGGATAGTACCAACCATAGAATCGTTGAATGGTTCCTTTTTTAACGCATCCCGACCAACGCGGGTGATAGTGCATGGATTGTGCAACTGCCAACACTCCGACTTCTGCCAAAGTATCAAAAATGCTCTACTGTTCGCGAATGACCTTAACATTATTTCCATCGATTGGAGTGATACGGTAGGTTTGTTGGATTACATTCTGCTAAAGTTGAGGCTGGATCAAATTGCCGCATCGCTGGCGAACTTTATAGACTTTCTGCACAACACAACAGAACTTGACTTAAGTAAAGTGCATCTAATTGGTCACAGTCTCGGTGCGCATCTCGCTGGGTTGAGCGGGAAACGAGTTACCACCGGGCGTGTAGGAGCAATCGTTGGACTTGATCCGGCAGGACCGCTTTTTTCCAGCAAAGAACCCAAAACACGGTTGGACAGGACAGATGCGGAATATGTGGAAGTAATTCACACCAATGGTGGTGCCCTGGGAATGTACGATCCGATTGGTACAGCCGATTTCTATCCGAACGGAGGCAAACATCAACCGGGATGCTTGCCATGGATTTTTGGAAGTAAGATTAGCGTATACACTACTAGCAGCAAACAGGAATTGTATCAATGGTGTTTTTCTTTCAGTGTCCTGTTCCCATGGTCGAGCTTGGGAGTTGTACGAGGTTTCAGTTTACTTGAATTATGGTTTTAAAGCCGTTCCCTGTGATAGCATCCAACAAATGGAAGAAATGATGTGCCGAATCGATCTTCCGAAAACGAATATGGGTGGTGAGCCAGTGAATGTAACTAAAAATGGTATTTTCGTTCTTTCGACCAGCAATCGGTTCCCGTATGTTAAAAATTAGATTCAACGAGCCAAGATACGAATGATATAAGGAAAAGAATAGTAGAGCAGAACATCTTAACGGACTTTTACAAATTAATACACGAAACGAATAAAGAAATTGTTTCATGTATTAATTTGTTTTTAACGACAATTTTAACATCAACGTGTATTTGCGACATCAGTTTTACTGTACCGTGGATGCTGCCCAAAGGCTGACAAACTGTGCAGTAACTAACACACAACTCTCTGCCAGACGAACCTCAGATAATTGCAATAAAAACTAGTACTAACCCAACCTGCGAAGGCTACACTTCGGAAAAAAATGCTGCGTGGTGCTCATATTCATTCTGCAATACAAAGAACTTGTTTTTTAATAAATATAAATAACAAGAAATGTTTAATGCCTCGTATGCATTTTCCTAAAATGCTGGGAATATAAATAACATGCTTCGTTTGGATCGATCGAAACTGGGTTTGCATGCCGTTTTTCATCGATGAAAATAACGAATGTTTTAGAATTTTCGAACAATTTAACCACTGCAATAATTTGTTGGCAACACTGCAATAACCGTCAAGAAAATTCGATTTCCAGACGTCACCTGTGAGGACCCGATGTATCGCACAGTGTGCTGTCACAAACTGTCATTCCTCAACAAAAACTTTTGCCTACAATTCAACAAAGCCCGAGAATTGTGATTTTTTCTCGTGAAAAACAGTAACAAACCTGATACATTTCGGTAAAATTCGTTTGTACAACGTCGCAGCATCCGTGAACAGTGTTTTTACATTCGTTAATCATGGATCGCACCCTGTGGAACGTTGCGTTGTATTGTGATTTATAGTGGAAGTGATCTGGTGGTAGAAGATGCCTGACGTCACGCACAGGTCGACGACGACGGCTGTGCTGTTCTTTGGAAGGTGTGTATCTGCCAAAGTATACGTTATTTGCGGGCCATGGTTTTTGTGCGGGTGTAAAATTCCATCCCGGAATCATCCAGTACGTTATTCTGCATGAAACGACCGACACAGAACAACTTTTGTTATTCTGGCTGTATTGTTCTTCTTCTTCGTATTGTTGTGTGTAATTTTCGAGCTGTCACTCCTGCGCCTGCACGACGGCAATCATGGTGGACGCTACAAAATATCGATAAATAAAGAAAACCCCACTGCATACAACAGTACAACCAGCAAGGTTGGGGGTGAGGAAAGAGAAAATAACAAAAGTGCATCTGCAACGCTTTTTCGTGCCGTAACCTTCCGATTTGATTATTTAGAACGTTTCCAATGATCGCCGATTTGGAATCGAGTGCAAAAGTTGAATTTCCTGTTCTGGTACATTGCTTATAAATGCTTGAGGCCACAATTTTCTTACGGCTCCCTTTCATCGTCCTGTAGTGCCTCGATGGGACAGGGTAGCAGCATCGTGGCACCGCTGGTAGGAGTGCATCTTCATTTGCCCTCATACAGAGATGCACGTTTTGTAATGGGTGATTCCGACGCAGACGAGACACCGTTTATTTTTTATTTTTCCTATTCATGACCAATACCGGGACCGTTAGCTTCCGCGGTCCGATACAACTAGAGCACTTCCTACGGTACCGATTAGCATTCCGGTTTTGAATAACCCTGACGTAGTATGCCAATGAGATCGGTTGTAATCATCACCTGATTGTCGTCTACTGCACGGGAATTGTGTTGGCTAATCGCTAGCCTAATGGTGCATGAGGGAACCGGATGATCCACTTGTGGATTCACAATGCTTCACTATGACCGCTTTCCTGGTGAATGGCCATCGCATTTGGCTTTGAAACATCTTGTAGAACTAACCTAAACATCCGTCTGAATAAAACTAATTGTCTATTTTTTATTTTGATTTACAGATATGTGCTTCAAAATTACTTCTTTTAAAGTCGCCAAATTTAGCCAAAGCCAACTTACTTGAACAGTGCAACAAAAACTCAAGCTCTAAATAAAATCAATCAGTGTCGTGCAAGTGACTGGAAGAACATTTGTTGCTAGTTCCCGGGGCAGAAAAAATAGTTGTGTGAAGGCTGTTCTTCTTATGCAGATTTCTGTGCAAAGTGCTCTGGCATAAAGGTATACTGAACTAAAAATGGACGATAAAAACTCAACCGGAAGTGGCGGTGGAGGCGGTGGCAGCAGTACAGGCGGTGGAAGTGGCGGAGGTGGTGGAGAAACGAAAGTGATCTATCACATCGACGATGAAACGACACCGTACCTAGTAAAGATACCGTTACCGGCGCCACAGGTGACACTGAAAGACTTCAAGCTGGTACTGAACAAGCAGAACATCAACTACAAATATTTCTTTAAATCGATGGATGCGGACTTTGGTGTGGTAAAAGAGGAGATCGCGGACGACTCCACAATATTGCCGTGCTTCAATGGGAAAGTAGTGTCGTGGTTGGTTACTGCGGACGGTTCAAATCAGTCCGACTGTTCCGAGCTTCAGCCAACGGAGATGATCGATGGGCGGCCAACATTGGCCCAGCTGCGTAGTATGAATAAACCGACGATGAACAATATGATGAATATGCCAATGAATCCGCTCACTTACCAGTCGGCATCAGTCGTATCGAGTGATCTTGATTCGACCAGCCTCTTCGAAACGGAAAGCGAAATTACGCTTGATCGTGACATGACTGAGTGCAGCAGTGTACAGCGGTTGCAGGTACGCAAGAAACCCCAGCGGCGTAAAAAACGCGCTCCATCGATGTCACGCACTTCGTCCTACAGCTCGATTACCGATTCGACGATGTCGCTAAACATAATCACGGTGCAGATTAATATGGATACAGTGAATTTCCTGGGCATCTCTATTGTGGGCCAGTCGAACCGAGGCGGCGATGGTGGTATTTACGTCGGTAGCATAATGAAAGGGGGTGCGGTCGCATTGGACGGTCGAATCGAACCGGGTGACATGATTTTGCAGGTGAACGATGTGAACTTTGAGAACATGACCAACGACGAAGCGGTTCGAGTTTTGCGCGAAGTAGTGCAAAAACCGGGCCCAATCAAGCTAGTGGTGGCCAAATGCTGGGACCCAAACCCCAAAGGATATTTCACGATTCCACGCACCGAACCGGTTCGGCCGATTGATCCGGGTGCATGGGTAGCACACACGGCAGCGCTACGTTCGCAGGACACGATCAATACGGATCTGCCGGAATCGGTACTTGAACGTCTGCATGCCGATATGGACATGAAAGATATTGTACGTGCAATGACGAAACCCGACAGTGGGCTTGAGATTCGTGACCGTATGTGGTTGAAGATCACCATCCCGAATGCATTTATCGGTGCGGATGTCGTCAACTGGATACTGGAACACGTGGACGGAATCGGTGATCGTAGGGAGGCACGCAAGTACGTCTCGGTGATGCTGAGGCGTGGCTACATAAAGCATACCGTCAATAAGCTCACGTTCTCCGAGCAATGCTACTATGTCGTTGGTAATGGCATCCGACAGGACATCTCGAACATGTCGCTCGAGGACACGGAGAGCATGCTGAGCGACATCGCACCACTGCCGAATCCGCCAATCTACATGACGTACTCCGGCAACTATAACCCATCGCATGGCTATCAACCGATCCAGTACGGATGCACCGGCGAGCGGCATCCATCGTCCGGGTCGAGCAGCTCGGATATCCTCACGAGCAAGGACACGTCGGCGTCGCAGAGTGACCTTGCAGCCGTCATACAGCAGACCAACCAGATGACGATCGCAAACGCATCGAACAAATCTTCCGGATCCTCGAACCGCGGTAATGAGCAAGACATTTCAGGTACTTCATTTTTTCGATCCATTTTCCATCCACCCTTCACGCGCTTGACGACACTTTTCCTTTATCTTGTGTCGCACTGCAAAACACTGTTACACTTTTACGTACGAGTTGGGTAAAAGCAATAAGGCTGCACAACAATCTACATTTTTGCACTAGATTTTGGTCAATTTTGTACAATAGTAGTTAATAATTTTATTATTCGTTTTGCTATAAAAGGATACATTTTAGCAATACGGCCTGGCCGTTCTTAATGAACAAAAAAAAAAAGGATACATTTGCGTTACCTTACAGTTTACCTTGGATCATATACTTTTTACTCGTTTTTGCATATGCTTTTTGTTTTTTATTGCATTTTAAGTATTTTCCACCCTTTTTTATCACTCTTCAGCTACGCTTCGTTTCGGTGAAGGAAAAAGCAGCGGAGGTAGTGTTAGATTATTTATTTTACTTTTGAAGTATTTGTTTGTTTTGTAGCAATAGACAGTACAGTGTGTGTGTGGATCTTCGGCTACAAATACTAATATTGTAAAGTTTACACTTTTTTCGTAAACCAAGCTAGTAAATGTTAGTTTTAACATCCCAACATATTACCAATGGGTGACTCTTTTATTTTAATTACTTCTTTTATATTAATTACTTGAATGGGGGATTGTATTTTCTGTCGTTTTTGCCTTTTTTTCTTGAAGAAAATCTTCATTTCATTGAAATTATAAATAGTAAGAAGGACTGAGCATGCTTTTCAATGGTTTTTCTTTTTTTCTTTTAATTTAACTACTACGAACATTCAAATGTATTTTACCTTTAACTTTTTGTAATTGATACGATACTGTTTGACTTACATCTTATAACCTTTCACAAAACAAATCGCTATATTGTTCACATACCTTTACTACCCATCTCCTGCATCTTTTGCATCGTTCGCACTCTCATGTTTCGGGCTATCTGAGATCCACATTATCAGCCAGTATTACACGAATTTTCTTTGTTAATTTTTTACTTTCAGTTTTGAGCTATTTATGATTTGCTTTCATTTCGATTCTTTTTCAAATAATTTAACAAAAAAACCGAAACAAAAACGAAAAATGAACGGAATACACGAATGTCCCCCACCAACATCTTCACCAACCACCACAACTGCAACAACAAAACACAAAAAAAAATAATGAAAACATTTTCATCATCACAACACCAAACACCAAAAACAAAAATCGACACCCACCAAATCCCGCACCGTTTGTTAAATGATATAAACTATTGTGAATGATTGGAAATGAAATGCATTTATAATTAATACTGCTGCTGGTGGTATCCTACCCTTGCCGCCCCAATGCCGCACCAATCATCCTTTTTACAAAAAAAAAAAAAAAACGTTTACCCCAACCTGAACCAACCTCGTTTTCTCGTTCTACTACCATCACATCGTACCGTTCCGTTTGTGGTGCTCTATTTCCTTCGGTGTGGGGCACTGCATGGCACTGCAGACTTTAAGACAACGAGAGTAGGCAGCGGCGGTGGTGGCATTGGCGGCAAGCTGATCAGCACGAACGATGATGAGGGATATGAGGACAGCATCTACTTCCAGCATCAACCGATGCAACCGACACTACAGCATCAGCAGCAACAACATCAGCTACAACATCAGCAATCGTTCGGCAGGAATGGCAGTGGCCGTAAGGAACCGGGACACATCTACAACAATCAGTAGGACAGGCAGGGCAGCTATCGCAGAAGCTAGAGAGGGAGTATCAGCTTGTGGTGGTGGTGTGTGAGTTGTATGCTTATGGTAAGATATGGTTTATTTCGCCGGTTGGTCGGTTTCCGGTGTGAAGTAAAAGCCAAAACACAAAACCGACAAAATCACACTTACACACTCACACAGCAACAACAACAAAAACGGAGTGAGTTCGGGACGAAAAGAACCTTATCCCACAGTTTTAGAGTAAAAAAAAAAAACAAATCTTCGTAAGAAGTAAATTGTGTCGTGCAATCCCGTAAACGGACGGCGACATTCGTCGACCGGTATGGCGCGGAGGTGAGCACTCACCGTATTCAAACTATATTGGAAAAGCAGGGAAAAACTCTGAGTGTAAGTTAGCAAACAAAAGAAAAGTTTGCTAAACTAACTCTGGGACATACGACGAGTGCGGAGCAGCGGCACGATAATGTGTGGCAGCTACATGATAGAAGCTAAGCGACTAAGCACAGCGTGAGGAGGAAGCTAAGAAGCAACCCTGTGTTGCAGGTTAGTCGGGAAGCACCATGCGAGGGATGCATTCTTGCCGATGCCTAGACGAGATGTCCTCTAAAGTGCGAATGTGGGATGCATAGCGGCGTGAGACGAACATTGACAATGTTCGAAACAGGAAGCAGGGATTGGATAGAAGCTACTAATAGTAGAGCATTTTCGTAGGGAAAACAGTTTTCCTTCGTTTCATTGTAATTCCTCTGACACACATATATGTTGTTTTTACTTTGTCGACTGATGCCAATGTTTTTGCAAAGGCTTTCCTGAATTAATTTTTCCCTTAAATGTTTGTCGTTTTGCACCATCGTCAAGTTTTCCATTCGTGTAGAGAGTATTTCCTGTGGTGTAGTTTGTTTAGGTTTCTTTTGCTGTACGTTCATTGAGATTTTTTCGTTTGTTTGTAACGTCTTTACACCGCAAAACGATTATTTTATGTTCGCTTCCGAAACCATTGTAAATGTGTTTATTATTACGAATATTATTAATAGTATATTATGATTATATTGCGAATATCAATTATTTTAAAAAGGTAAAAAATATATATACATATTTTACAAAATGGAAAAAACACGTTAGAGTATTTATACCGGAACTGATGCTAAGCTATATATTCGAGACGTAAACGGTGGGAATTTAATCTTAAACAGTTAGTATGAGCGAAATAAGGAAAAGCAAACACAAAACAAAACAAAACACACAAACTATAAGTTTAAGCAAATTATACGAACAGCTTGAGGAAGTTAGCTGAAGCTAAAAAAGAACCTAAAACTGAATACACAATTAAAACTTAAATTTAAACAACTCACTTGTACACATGCATACATCATCATGCATTCTTGGTATTGTGAAGCACCACACCTACTCGTCGGTGCACTTGCATCGCTATCGGAAAAGTCAGTGTTTGTTGTAAAATAGCTATTTCAGCTGAACAATCCACATCTACGCAAGAGGAATGCGATTACAAGTTACATTTCGGTTGTTTTTTATTTTGGTTAACGCTTCATACAAACGGACAATTGCAATTTTTACGTTTTACCCATCAGGTGGTATGTTCTGTTGAAAATAAACCAGGGGATTGATTAGCAGCAGTAGGTGCATCCGCGGTTATGAGGAATTTGTTTTCTTATGTAACACAATACAATGAAACTATGATTGCTAAAAAAAACATGTGGCCAAAAATTTCTACATACGTAATTCCTCGCAACCGTCGTATCTGCGGATGCGCGCATCCCTTGGTCGCGCCACTGGCGGAACTTTGAATAAATTGGAAAGCAGTGCGTTGGGTCTTACGGATTCCGATTATATACGAATTTACTATATGAAGCGTTAGTGTCCAGTCAGTCTTCATGGACTACACGGAACAAAACACAACATGTGACCATAGGAACGAACCTAGCGAAGGTAAATTTATCGAAAATAAATGTGGACACGAAAGAGAATAAAGCAGCACGTACATGCGCGTGGTAAACGGGATGAACATAAAAGGGTCCTAAGAAGATTATAGTGTGCAGAGTAGAAATGAATGCCGGATGATGCAGGAAGAATAATGGAAAGTAATAAATTGAATGAAATAATTGAACTTGTAACACCTTGGAAAGATGTTCTTATCAATGCAGCCGAAAGAATAAACTGAATTCTGACGTCAGATTGCATACCAACTATTTTCTTTTAATTTGAAATGGGTCCTATATGCGATATATTGCGTTTCAAATGGAATCGCTAAATAGATGTACTTATGATTCTGTTTCATGATTGATTTGCACATAGCGTACAGCTAGCAAACAGTTGTAATAGTAGCGCTACTGTGCTACAGGTGGCGCTCATGCCATCAGTTTGTGTAGTTGTTGATGATTGGGCAAAGACGCAAACCATCAGACGATTCAATTTTGCTATGTGGGTAGTTCCGTTGGTATCTTTTTGTATGTTGATAATTGTACAACATTGCAGTGAAATAGACTCTTTGTACCAATCTAAACCACCAGTTTTATTTCAATAATTTTTAAAGCTTGAAGATCTTGCAAAATGAGAATCACAAACTGTCTTTCAACGGGTGGACAAGCTACTGTCAACAGCAGAAGACGGAGCAGCCTTGCGGTGTTCTGTCACTGGAACTGTCAATGGGGGTTTTGTTTGTGTTGTGTGTGCGACTGTGTGCGTGTGTGTGTTCGATTTTGTTGGGTTGTCGCAAGGACGAAACAGCTCGCTCCTCCGATTTTTCGAAATTGTGGTGCAACGAAAGACCCGGAGTGCCCGCGACCGGTCGCAAAGGACGCCGGAAGTGTCCGGTGATCGTACGGTGCCGGAGTACGATCGTCCCAAGCGCAAGTGGGTAATTGTAAGTGGAAAACAAATTTTCTTCTGTCCCGAATAAGGGGCGCATCCCGCGGTAGGGCTTTGCTGTAGTACAAAAAGAGAACGCATCTCTTTGTGTGCTGTTTCTCGTTCGCTCTAGCGCATGCGCACCCTCCGTGTGTGTAGTGTTCGAAGCCGAGCAGGGGAAAAGTTGCATCAAAGCAAGCAGAGTGGTGGTAGAGTGCGTGTTTAGGGTGCTTGCCGAAAGGGTGTTTAGAGGGAGGCTGTGTGAAGGAGTAGTCACCTCCCGCATCTCATCCGTGGCTTTGATTGTGCGCTGCGGTTGTCGCGCTGTGTGTGTGTGTGTGTGTCATGGCGCGTCTCGTATCATCCGCGTACGCGAGCGAAAAGCTGATTCAGGGTGGCTGGTATGATCGGAAGAGAGGAGATATAAAATAAACATCTCCATTGACGCGAAGTGACAGCGCGGTTGCTGCGTTGGTGTGCAGCGACAACGGTGCTGCAAGAAGTATGCCGAAAGAAAAGTCATGCCCCAACCATGATGACAACGAAACCGAGTGGTACAGGAAAGCAGGAAACGAAATACTAACCGCGGAAAAGTGTCATTTCCATGGATAAAAAGCAGTGAGAAAAGCGTACCCCGCTTACACTACAATCAAAGTCGAACATCTCCAATCGAGATACATCGAAAACATTAACGAAGTTGTGTTCCGCCGCAGAAAAGTGTCGAAAATCATTGCCAATACAGCTGCAGAATACAAATTGCACATTTCGTACCGACGAAGGTGCACATTTGCATCTGTTTGTGCAGTGTCAAAGTGAAGTTGTGTGTGACAAAGGAAAACAAAACGGGTCTGTCGATTTATGGCCAATAAATCTGAATCCGCTTATGAGTGATTTTCGTCCGTGCTAAAGTTTAGTGCGAGCCCGGGCACGGGCATTAAATTCTCGTTCATGTTTCTGTTTTCGGCATTTCCAAGTCAATTGTTGCTGTTTCCTGTGCGCGTGCATCGTGAGTGTGTGTGTGTGGGGTTGTGTTGTTGTTCGTGCGTCTGCTTGTTTTTCTTGTGCGGTTTTCCTTCCTTTGCACAAGATCGTCATCATTCCCTGGCTAGCCAGTAGCCTACTATACGAGGAAAACGAAGGGAGTTGGCACTCTCACCACAAATCATCATCTCGGCAAACCCGCGCGAGAAAGATGGCGCCACATCATGGAATGTAATCTGTTGGTTTCGCGGCTTAAACGAATCATACGCTTAGCACCGAGCGCGTTGAAAACGGATTAATTCTACTTAGCTCTTCGCATTCCCTGTTCTTCGGTGGAAGGTAAGCCAACATGAACCACTCATAGCGATTTGCATGTTTCCTATAAAACTCGAACGTAAGAAATGGTTTACAAACTATACCTTGGAAAAGGGATGGAAGCCACTGCTTGTTCTAAGCATTATGCATTTTTTCCCTTCCTAAGACGCATAATGGCGACGGAATTGTGAACTATGAGATTAGATTTTTTTTGTTTCAGTGTGACGGTATTTCAAATCCCGTTGATAACATACCAAGGCGATGACATAAACATAAACATCTTGCAACATTTTTCCCATTCTAGCTTGGTCTATTTCAGTGTTTGGTAAAGGCCAGCGTACCAGCTTTTCTAATAGGATTCGGGAATATTATTATGTAAATCATAGCATTGCACAAAGGAACAGCAACAACACCTTATTTGGAAACTGAAAACCAGAAAAATAGGTTTTATTCATTCAAATGAAATGTAACATTTTATGTTATAAATACGATTTTACTCTTTTTTGTTTCGTTGGCTTTGTAGAATATTACATCCTGAATAAATCAGCCACGCATTCCATCGAAACAATTACTTTTATAATGAAATGAATGTATATAATGAAAGGATTTCTATGAAAAAGTAAAAAAAAGAATTACTTTCATTTGGCATTCAAACATTGAGTAAGTAATACTCTCAGTGTACTGATCGCCTTAATGTCCCTCGCGTAAAATAAAACTTTTGGTGGTCAATACGACATTTGTGAAACTACACAACAATGCGGGCCACTGTTTGGAAGAACGCTGTTTATTGACTATATTTAATATATTGCCTTTGAGTGATGGCCAGTATACCAGCTAGGATCACATAAACCGTTTTTCCGGTGCTGGTGGGGGTTTGATGGGCGGCCCGTTGGCCGAGGGGCTTACGGCAGGATTGAAATTTAAATCCGGACCGTTTTCTCGTAGTGAAAACCTACTATCGCACTATGTGGTATTGATTAGCATCGTAAATTATATGGCCGGCATGACCGAATATGTCGTTACACCAAGCAAGAAGAGAAGATAACCTTTAAACTTATCTTATGATTTTGAGTCCTTAGAATAAATTTGTTTTCAAGTGTATAATACACGTGCTCTAGAGTTTATACTTCTCGCCTTAGAGGCGTCCATTATGCCTACCGCCTTTTTTTTTTTTTTACTGTAATTTCGAGGATAGGACTGAATATTCGGTGCATGTTTCCTCTACTCTTCTTAAGACCAGCCATATAATGTCATACTAGACTTGTTACTACGGACATGGTACTCATTTCGGTGAAGCGGTCCCTACGAGATATTAAATAAAACTTTTAAGGGTTGTAGTATCGTACGCTTCTACATAGTATCAAAATTAAACAAAATTTTTAAGTCCGATGTCTTTCCATAATACGAATGTAAAAGATTCATGGCAACGTATTTCGAATGACTTCAAAGAACAAATAAATCTCAGTTCATATGAATCTACAGTTTACAGTAGATCACGTATTCACTACTGGTACGATACTGTCGAGTGAGCTACATGATTGTAGTTTTAGTAAATCTGTGCTTTTTTACAACGTCTCCTGTGAAACCATGACCGAATTAGATACGATATCGTTTTTCCCCAGAATATAGAGAGGGTCACTAAAGAACGTACCGAAATAGAACACCACAGATCCGTAGAACGGAAAAAAAACAATAAAAATAAAATCCCCTACAGGGCAGGGCCCTCAAACCGATACTTCGCTTTCCGTATCGGGTGGGACCGAGTTTTACAATTGAAGGACGCAAAATAAATGGTCCGTGTGCAAGAATGGTCAGGTTAGTGCAGTTTCCGTGTCCGTAGTCGCTTAAAGACCGATGGTTTTTATGTTCGCTGCAATGCCATTTCGGCGATGGAACCTTGTTTTCCAGAGAGTATACTTCCGTGGATCAACGTGCATTTATGTTGCAATATACAAGTGGATATGTATATTGGTCGTTCTCATATTTAGTTCGCTTTTTTATCATTGTTTTTGTTGAAGCTGTTGTGTTGTTGCTGCTGATTGCTACACACTGTGAATTCTCCAAGCGCCTAGCACAGACGATCCATGTCGATGTTCTAGCGGTTCCTATTGAGCAAGGACGCGTGGCACACCTCGGTATCATCGTGAGCACATGCCAGGGGTATGATGTATGCGCGTTTGCGTTTTGCACCAGGAATCATGACTTTCAATTTAACCGCATAAGAGAGTCTCGATACATGTCTGCGTGTGTGTATAAGCAGAATGCATCACACCGTTCAGAGCACCTCATCTTGGTCCATTTCCCCACTCCAGTCGCAAACACCATCATAAATGCAGGTGTTGAAACGGAATAGGCCGTCGTTTACTGGACTGAAGGTTTAGCTATCTGCTACCTGCGCTTCACTAAAGGGAAAACCTACCTACTAACGTACTTGAGCTACGCGAATTGAACAACCCTTTACTCCCTGTTTCTTTTTGATATTTTGCCTGAAGTAGCACAACAGAACTGGTGACGATGACGACAACGCGTTGCAGCATCATGAGCAAAACGACAAGCATCTCCTGTTGCATTCTGCATGTGCTGAAAGTATGACAAAAAAAAAATATATTGCAGAATGATGCCCTCGTCGTCTGGAGACTCACGGCAAGTACGGCTGTACGCGTCGCGGTAAATGATTCCTCCCCCTATTTCCGAGGTTCAACCCACCATCGGGTACAGAAGCATGAGTGCTTCCTGTATGTTGCTGATTGCCGCTGATAATAATTCGTCTCACTGTTCTTCTTTTGGGAACCACTCTAGTGAGCATTCTCTTTCATTAGGGTTCTTGCGCTACTCCCTCAGTAGCCAACGCTCATTCCCGGTGGGATGTTTTTTTCCTCTTACTGGTCTGTTTGCAATTTTATCTACCATTTGCTTTCCTTTCCTTTATCTCCGTTGCTTTGCGATGAGGCGGGAGTGATGCCACGCTTCGGAATGCACACCGAAGTCAAATGGAATAATTTGCTGAATGAGCATTACACGAACAAAAACAGAAAGGAAAAAAAATGGATACATTCGATCAGGTTGTGTTCGTGCGGGGGAAGAAGCCATGTGGACGGTTTCTTCTCCCTGCATGGTGGCATTTTCGTTCGTTCGTTTTGCGCTCGTTTCTGAAGAATCTTGAAACATCATCATTCTTGGCTAATGGTTCTGTAAGACCCGCTACACATTTGCTTTTTTGAACTTAGCGGTTGAATAAATTCCTAGTGCTTCATTGACTGTGTGATCGTATTTCAATCATTCATTCGCACCTACCGTATCCGCCAGAAAGGCAATTGAGTTTAGAATCGTAATAATTTGACGATTGGTGAAGTTCATCAATTTGAGAAGCTAATCAACTAGCAGTATCCACTTGTAGAGGAATGCAAATAGCAATGTAACATCTACACATTATCAAGAAAATTGAAGAATGTGTAAAGTACATTTCTTGGTTAAATATTTATTTTGCAATAGAATGAAAAATCACATGTCATACAATGCCAATGTAATAAAATTACATCAAACAAAAAAAACCTTTCTCAAACCATCCGACCCCGTCTGCCATTCTCTGGCCGTTGAGAAATTAGAGAATGTCATGCGAACACAAACACATAAAAATTGGATCATGTTTAGGTTATAAATGAACTAACCTTGTCAAGTTTATCGGAGCGCTAACTAAATGTGACAGTTTGCGAACAGCTTCTAACGCGATGTTGAGCGATGTGATGTGCCAGTCGAATCAAGCGTGGAATGAATATCCGACTACGAGTGTATCAAATTTCTGTCACCGACCAAGGATGATGTTATCTCTCCACTAGTCGTACAGATGTGAGACTAAGGTGGGCAGTATATGTAGATTGAACGCTTTTAATGTGAAATGTGTATTTATTAATGAACTCATGATGGTTTCGATGATTTTACTTGGAATCTTTCTGTAATACCAAATACCAACAATGGGCAATGTTAAACTAGTGTCGTTCTTCATGAATCTTATGAAAAGAATCATTTATATGAATCTTTAGTGAAGCGTCATTCAAATCGTGTGCCGAGTCGAGAAGGATTCATGAACCCTTATAGATTCATAAAACTTAATAGATTCATAAATCCTCACAGATTCATGAATCTCCAAAAATTCCCGAATTTGTGCATTTTTGGATAGTTTTCTTTCTTTCACTGTTGCTTGTTAAACGTTTACGCTAGGTTAAAGAAAACTCCTGTTTTTCCTCCATATTTTGCTTTTCTTATGTTTATATACGGTTGGTTCCTCCCGTCGTGTTAGCATCCCTCAAAACGTATTCCTAAAAAAAAAATAACAGGACTTCACCCAAGAAGGCGTTAAAATTGAACAATGCGCAAATTCGTGAATCTTTGGAGATTCATTAATCTTGGAAGATTCACCTAACACTATTTTAAACCAAGTGCGCCTATACATATATTTGATAATAAATGTTTTATGATGGTTTCGAATTTTTAAATTATATTTCTTCTTCTTCTTCTTCTTCTTCTTCTTCTTCTGTGGCTTATAACATCGAGAGCCATTTCTGACTTCCGTGACTTGAACATACTCACAACAGGATAGTCAGTCCTGTGATAAGGGGAACGGCAAGATTGGGATTCTAACTACGGTCCTGCCTTGTTCGAAGACCGGCGCTGCTAACTCCTCGGCCACCGAGCCGCTCCGCGATGAATTATATTTGGATATTATAAATTCGTCGATGGTGCCAGTACTTATAACTCTCTGTATGGATTAAATAATCGTATATCATTTAATTGTTTCGAAGAGAATATTAATAAATTGTAGAAATCAATCATAAGTGTAGCATCCATTCAAACGTGCCATATTGTCGTCTAATACTGATTGCTTTCGTAATGCCTTCGATTCTGCAACTCAACCACCCCAGACTAGAATGTTCTCAGTGTTCTCCGTCACATCATTTGCCGATATTAGTGTATAAAATGTTTCCTTCGCACCAACTAATCGGTTCCCATTAATATCACATTTTCCGGATCCCAGTCCTCTTCGGGCCATTACTCTAGGCCTATCCCTTTTTGTTTCTCGAGTCCTTCAAATGTCGTCACTCGGTTGGGTATTTTGTTTTTCGTTTTCGATTACTCAGAAGTTTTTCAGAACGAGCGAGATAGGAAATAAATGGACCGATTTTTCATTTTTTTCCACAAGAAAGCAAACCATCAAAACACACATTTCCCTTATGTCCGAGGGTGCGTTTACTTTTGTGTCCTACATTTTCCAGCCGAGAGGCATTGCATCGATTTGGTTCATCTCTTTTCGGAGTGGATCGGTCTTCTCCATCGGGAGTGAGGAAAAGAGCAATGATTTGGGTTTCGGTTTCCTTCCTTCGCATTATCGAAGTAAATTACTCCCGATAATAACTTTATGGTCTTGGGAAATCGATTCTAGCTTTAAGGCGACGCAGTCGAATCGTAGTCCGACGGTGGAATTGATCGAAAAAGTTGTTACTCACGACACAGTTGAGCCGCCTTTTGACACTCAGCATTTTTCGTTCGGCTCGATGGTTCGTTATCTTATTGTGCACCTTACCTTATTCCAGAAGGACCTTAGTCGTTCGAGATTCAGTGATCGATTTTTCCTCCATTCCAAAAAGGGATACTTCTCTGCTTTCGCCACGGTTTAACATTTCAACAGTTCCACAAATTATCACCCATGCCAAGTCTTGGTTTGCGATGTTGATGCTCCATTTTTTTTCCACCCAAGTTCTTGGGATGGTTTTCCTTTTTATACGAAGCCGAAACGATTAAATGAGCAAAAAAACTGTCTGAAGAAAAATTAACCCAAGAATGAATCCCAAATTGGATAAGGATTATTGGAAAATTTACCGTCAATTATTGATTCTCGTCCGCTTTCCACCATCCTCTTGGTGGTGGCCTTCTCTAGTTCGGTAATGAACCTGCCGCCTTGATTTGCTAGCAAAGGAAGTTTGTTCCTTCGTGGGGTCGTAAACGGCTGGTCAAAGTTTAATTAGCTAAGTTGCTGATCTTCCACTGCTGCAGGTGCAAGCGCTGGCTGGTGGCCTCACCTTTTGGGGGCAATTTAGTTGTTTGACGGGCATCGGCCAATATGGTTTATTTTTTCGTCTATTTATCGTTCGTTTTCAATTTGCTCATGACAGGTCACCGATAGGTAGTAGTGTCTCGGGAGACTATCAGTTACCTAATTACGAACAATTTATTGCTCCTTTTGATTGTATTTTTTCGTCCAAATAAAAATGGATAGAATTTCGAGAAATTCGTATACCGTATATTCGCGTGTATAGCACTCTTCATTAGCGCCACACCAGTATTTATGACGCAAAGTAAGCGACCATAAGCGATAAAACTACATTTTCGCGGATCACCATCCTCATCTTTCTACATAAAAATTCAGGATATAAAAGGTGATGTTATATGTACATGCAAAAAAAAAGGTTTATATATTTTTATTTCAGTAATGACGACCTAAGAAAATATTGTGTATCGTAAATTCAAAATTTTGTAATCCTGGCTTTTTCATTCGTATTAAAACCTCACCAATAAGTTCAAACCCAGGCTTACATCTAATTCTTAAAAAATATATATTCTTCACCCTGTTCTTTAACGGCAGTTTGTGTATTTAAACCACACCGGTGAAGGGTTTTTATTTTTTAGTGTTGCTGATGTATGAGTCTATTGTATAATTTTGGACTTAGGAGTTCCTGTGCAAAAAGTGGTCTAGAACTTGAAAGATTTTTTTCTGTGGATTCGGTGTTGATTTAACATGTTGGTCTTTTGTCTAACAGAATATCTAGATATGCAATATATTTTTTTGCAGGCAATATAAATTGTTGTTATTGTATATTACTCTTTGATTTGGCGGTTCACTTTTTCTTTCCTAATGAAAATATTGTTTCAGATTTTGATTAAAGTTTTCATTTCTCTTAGTACGAAGCATATTTTTGAAATTCATAATTGAACGATTTTATGATTGTTTTGGGACGTTTTGCTCTACATTGCTTGATGGTCTGCGTATAAATATGTTTTGCAATTTTTCATGAAAGGAATGTCCGATGTTTAAATATTATAACACTGCAGAGGGAGTGTAGCGGTCTGATTTACAGTTGCCAAATTTGAAAATTAAAAATCTTTAATTTAAGATTCTAAAATATAGATATGATGAAGCAGGTATATAGTTTATGTATCAGTCCTTTATGGTAGATTTTATGTAATCTGAACCTTAAAGGAGCGGCTCGGTGGCCGAACGGGCAAGACCGAGGTTCAAATCCCGTTCGGGCCGTTACCCCGTACGCAGGACTAATTATCCTATTGTGGGTACATTCAAGTGACGGAAGCCAGACTTCTCAAGGTTGTAGAGCCATAGAAGAAGAAAAAGAACTAAAAATCTGATTGCTATTAAATTTTAAACGTTTAATTGTCTCGTTAAAGGTCCAATAATTACTTAAAAGTAACCGAATTAACTATTTCAGAACGCATTATTTTCAAAACGTTTTTAAACCTTTGCTTAAGAAAATATAGAAGAAGTACAATTAAATGAAATGTATAGCATCTTCCTCTATGTATGCGACTGAAATAATGTTAACTTCACCTGTGTAACATGAGCATAAAAACGCTGTCTCTGTAGTGTGCATCCCACCCTTGAAGGCAAACATCCGGTACATCATACGCCTTTACGGAACGCTGCTAAAACGCACAAAACAATCTTTGAAGTTACCTGTTCTGCATGAGTATGTCGAGTTTATTTCATCTGGTGCTGTTGTTTGACCAATATGGGTGTTCCAGCTTTTTTCTTCTCTCAACTTTTCCACGATTCAAATATCGTAATTTTGTAAAGAAAACTCATTTGCGTGACGAAATTGGGGTACTGGCTAAGTGTGGGTAACAAATTAAAAAACCGGCCTATTGTTACTCCAAATGGAACGTTTGGTGCTTCGTTGTTGTCCATTTAATATTCATTGCTCCAAATGCTGTACATTTTCGAAGAATGAATCATTAAAAGATGCAACACAAGAGGTAAAAGCATCACCAATTTGTTCGACCACATCCGAGAGTTATTGTTTGCGGTGTAAATGTGTCCATGTCGGCGGTTATTAGGATGAGGAACGTTTCATTCTCATGTGCCGTGGTTTGAAATCGAGCAGTTGCTTGAATCGAGAAATCCCCAAATTGGCTCGTAAACGGAAATACACTTTATTGTGCTCGTCTGGTCGACCAGAAATCGTTCGGATGTTATGCTTATTGCTAAAATCTTCTTTTCTGCTGTGGACATTGCTTTCACGTCAATCTTCCTTTTGGTTGCTTTGCCTTTGAGGTGCGTGAGATGTGCAGGATCGAAGAGGCGACGTAAGAATTCAGTGATAATAGCCCGACAGCAGTTGGCGTGTATGGGCCTCTCCAAAGATTGCCCAGATGTCATGCATTGATGTATCTCGGAACAATACTGGTAGCATGTCAGGCGGTTGGATTCTTTTATTCTAAAAGCTACACGGCTTTGAAGCTTTCACTAACTTGACCCACGACGAGAGCGAGGCTCGGAGGGTTAGGCCAGTAGCGAAATAAATGGCATGCAAAACATAGGGCCCTCCCTTCTCGTTGTTTGGTGTTCCGTTTGAAAATCTGTTCTGAAATGGCGGTGCAGTCCAACGTGTCTTGGTGTTAAAGGACAAAGATCCATTCAAGGTCATCAACGTTGTTCTTATGGTTTGGTTTTACGTGAAATGTGCGAAATGTGTTTTCCGCTTGCAATAACGTATCGCAATCACAAGAACTCGTTTGCCTTTGGTTACACCCAGCAACAGAGAACTGGTCGAAACGATGGTTGGTGAAACGCCGGTGGATGGATGAAAAATTGTCGTAAATAATTCAGTGCAGTTGCGTAACAGCTATTTCCGCGCGTGTATCTTCGCGTACCCCTATTCAAACGAGGGCCTTTTCGGTTCCGTATTCTTCGAAGCTCTACACACATTCCAAAAGATTGGTTTACCAAAACTCAAAAAAAAAAAACACTAGGTGCTCCTCGGGGACATCAGGTTGTTAATATAAGCGGAAACGAGGAAGAAGAAAAATGAATTTGTCATGCTGCACATATTTCAGGCGTATTAGCGATTCACTTTCTCGAATGATATTGATTTGATGTTTGATAACGACACTTGTATATTCTTGTCATGACCTTTTCTCGCTTTTACGACGGCTGAAAAGGAATCGACTGTTCTGTTAACAAAATTATATATTCTGCCTATATTTTTGCAGTTCAATGTTGTTTTTCGCTCGTAGATGAATTGAGATTGTGAACCCAAAAAGCTTCTGAAAGGATGTCAAATGAAAAATATGTTTTATTCCGTAAAACAATTGATCAAACATCGTAAATCCAGGTTCAAACTATCGTGTTGGGAAAGGAATTACATAAATCTTATCAAACCATATGGAGGTTTGTTATTGAATGTGGTTAAAAATGTCTTAATTTGCAGAATATATGTTTATTTACAAATGGAAAATTTATATTTTTTATCACTATTTAGTCTTTGTCTCTTCGATTATTTTTATGATAGTTGCATATAAGTTGAAATGGACCGACCTTTTAACGTGTGGTTTCGAGATAACATTGATTCTTGGGATCTTCATCCCGTTTGACATGTCCAGAACAAGCAACTATCCCCAGTGCAGTTGTAATGCTGTACACATTAACCGCTTTCGTTCGTTAGTGAGTAAGTGAAAATGGTTTCAAACATATGGGCGTAAACATGACGCGGTCAGCAAACAAATTTCTGTCGATTGAACTTATAACCCGACACTCTCCGGTGGTATTTTTTCTTAGTGGTATTGTTGTCTCATTTGGAACTCGACATGAAGGCGAAATACGTTCGTTTCGTATGTCTGAACCTGACCTAAACGCCACCGGATCATGTAGACACGGGAACATCCATTCGGGACATTGCTCTGGTCCGAGCATCACTACACGCGATTATCATTATCATGGCACTGTTCACCCGAACGACGGACGATCGGATGCGTTGTTTGGAACATGCAAACATGAGTCACGTGCATATTTATTCAATAAACATTGCGCGTTTGTTTCAGAGGCTTTCGCGCTTTCCGGTGTGTGTGTGTGAGACTTTTCGACAAGTCCATGTATACTAGCCATGCTTACCGCAAGATGGAGTCACATCAAATGGAGCAGACAATTAGGGATTTCAGTTGTTGATCAAAATGTAGTATAATTTGGGTAGTTTCTGTTGCGATTAGACGCAAATGTTATGTCTGGTGCGCGCAAAGGTTCTCAAACAATTCAATTTGGTTTCTGTTACATTGGAAAACTACATGTTAACTTTCGTTGAATCTTAGCTTAGATTTTTGTTTCAATTTTTTTTTATTTTTTGGTTTTGTAAATGTAAGTCTTGTGCTTCTTTCTTCTTCTCTGGCTCTACAACCTTAAAAGATCTAGGCCTGCTATTTCTGGCTTCCGTGACATGAATGTACACCGCAACTGGATAGTCAAGTCCTGCGTACGGGGGAACGACCCGAATGGGATTCGAACCTCGTTCCTGTCCATTAGAAGACCGGCGTCTCGGTGTCCT
>KI422851.1:31156-45818 GCA_000473375.1 Anopheles culicifacies
ACCCCAGTTCTTGGTGTAAAGGCCCAGCGCCGATACAACTATCCCACCGGGCTGCCCCCTTAGTACCTTAGTATCACTTAATAATGATTCAATGTTAGCAATTTGTCCTGTTAATTAATGTTTAAATATTTTATTCATGCTTAAGTTCATGTATCGACAACATCGAAACCGCGACAAAGTTCCGGAAGTAGTTTTAAAACCCAGATAATTTTGGATAACAGATACACTATACTATTGTGCAGCAAAGCACGGAAACACGTGCTTCAAGAGTGTAACGTGTGTAGAAAAATAAAAGGAGAAAATAAATTTAAAATACGATTCTCATTACCTTTCTTACTGTATTACATGTTGTACAATTATGTTGAGTTTTGTTAGTGTATATCCTTACGGTTTGAGCAATTATTTAAACTCCATCCTATGTTGTTATCGCCTTTTAATTGGTAATAATGTTTTTTTTTATTGTTGCTTACAATTATCTCAAATCGTATCATATCTTTCAGAACCGTTTGTGTACTGTTACCAAAGCTTGCTCGTCATTAAAAAATCGACAAATAGCGATAAAAAGCTACGTTTAAAAAGTGGCAACGTCATTCCAGCAATTATGCTCGCGCAGTGTTTGCATAGCGTATGAGAAGAAAGAAGAGGTACCATCGGAAAGTGAGAAAAACATTGAGACGAGATAATTAAAGCTTTCCCAAAGCAGACAAATGGGAAGGCAAACATCATGCAGCTGGTCGCTATACCGGATGAGTGCGCCTGAACCAATCATCCATTTGCATATATCGATAACTGACAGCATGCCAAGCCATTCAAAGGCGATCTGCAGGTATCTGAGCAGTTGTGTGTATGTGTGTTTTGTATGTGGGAGAGGAAGAAACCGGTGCCTACCGATTATGTGTGTACAAAATGCACAAAATTGAATAATTGCCGCTATCTGGTTTAATGATCTTGTTGCGGTTTTAATTATCGTCCCAGACGGATCCGTGCCGGTGGCTTATTGTAGCGGTCTATTGTTTGCTGTTATTATTCGATCGCGGTTCGATCCGTGTGAAGCGGCTTCCTGGTAGTATCCGGCATCGGTACTTCGTTCTCGTCATGGGCATAGAGAATTATGAGATTTTAATGTTTAGCAATGTTGCATGGTGCGAACACACGATGATGTATGGCTTACCAAGTACGGAAAGGATTAAACCTCTCAACATACACAATGTTATTCGTTGTAAGCAAACACGATTTGATCCTCATTGAAATAAATGGTGAAAAGTGTAAATCATTGCGAACAGGCAAAGGATTCAAACATTGAATCGTTGACGACATCCGCTACTCCCAAAACAAAATGTCAAATTGTTTGCTGCATATCTGACTAATTATATTAGACGCACATGTACATGATGGCATGAATGATTGTGTGGGTTATAATTTACGAGTGTGTTCACAGTCGTCACTGTGGTGCTTGCCCTGCTCAAATTTAATTTTCCTAACCACTCGTTGTACTTGTCGCAGTACCTCCGAGCGAAGGTTTTCATGCCGTGCATCAAAAATTAATCAGCCAAATTTTATCGCTACCTAATGGCTGTGATTTTTCGCCACCTTCTCATAAATCATTCATTAATCAAATTCCAAGGAAGCTCGTTCATCGTCACTGTTGGTACCCCCTGGAGTAATGAAGGATGGGCGTTTAATTGGAATGCTTATCAAGCAATGAAAGTGATGTGAGAACCTGTAGCAGTGGAACGTTGCGGTGCCCTTTGATAAGTTGATAAGATGGTTCAGACATCCTTCTTTCAGTGGTTGGGAACTTTTGCAAGATGATTTACGATCCTGTGGTTATGGCGCGTATGGTATGATTGCTTGCGTGCTGGTAGCTTGTATGGATTAAAATAATTTGATTGATATAATTGTAATGTTTGTTCTAAACTGTGAACTTTACTGATTTACAAAAAAAACATACTTTATCAGTACCCTCTAGCAGTCTGCAATGTAGTAATACATGTATTTATTTAGGGTTATAACCAATTTTATATTTTGACAGCTCTATTTTAATAACTTTATTACCTTTCATTCTCTTTATCTCTATGCAGCAAACCTTATACTCGCCTGTGTAGGATTGACGCAACATTGTGCTTAGAATTTTCACGATGAAGCCGAAGAAGCAGCAACCATCATCAGTGAACGAAAAAAAATCTTCCGGTGGCAGTGCATCAACCGGACAGAATGCTGTTGTATCTGTTGGTGGAACAGAAGCTAAATCAACACTCAATACATGCTCTTTCAGCTCAACACCGGCACCAGCCAAAAAACCGATCAAACGTTTGCAATCCAAAGCCAAAGAAAGTACACCGAACTCAGCGACAGGATCGGGAGTAACAATTGCAAACACTTCCGTAGCTACTGGCGGCGGAAAAGCAACAGAAAAGTTACTCACTAGTGTCCAACAAATCGCAAATCAACAGCAATCGCTAATTAGCAAATCGAAATCATCTGCTGGGAGCACTGGGAAAAATAAAGCGACGACAACGTTGGCAAATGCATCAAAAGCTCTCTCCGTTGGTAGTTCCGCAGAATCGTCTAAGCATGGTACTAAAATAGCAACAGAGTCTCTTACGAATAATAGTTCAACAAGCCCAAACTCCGGATCCGGGGAAGGAAAACCAGAAATATTGATGAATCCGTCTGGAAAAGGCAATAAGAATACCATTCAAGGGATTAAACTAGATTCAGTTAATCAATCCACGACACAGAACTCTACGGTCAAGGGAAATGTCAAGGACGCCACGGAACGTGCAAAAAAACCGGTAAAGGAATCAGGAAGTGCTTCAAAGCGGTCAGCTGGCCAGACAGAGAAATCGGACCTCGGAAAACGAAAACAATCTAGCATAAGTTATAATCCTTCCCCAAGTAGTAGTGCAGCTAGTACTGGGGAGAGTCGCTCGAATTCATCGGGCGTTCTACCGACGTCATCATCGGTTGAATCAAAGTTGCGGGAAAAGGAAAAGAAAATCCAGAAGGAGTTGAAGAATCTCGGTGTTCCAGATAAAACTATCAATCAGTCGATTGACGCAGCATATTTGTTGGAATCCGCAGTCGAATCAGTAGTCAAACCGTCGATCAGCGAAATGGTCAAAACAAAATCTCGGACTACTGTAGCCCAGGGCAAATACGGTGGTGGTGGAGAAAATGCTGCTGGAAGTGGTATTTTGGCAAGAAAATCATCCATAACATCGGAGGAAGGTGCGGACGGAGAGATAGATAAATCGGCAAAAGAATCGACATCTGGCAATACTGGGAAGCTTAAGAAATCGGTAACGTTGAAGGTAGACCGCCAGCCAGGAGAGGGTCCAAAGAAAATGAGTGGAAAGGGAACATCAGCAAAGGAAGTTAGTGAGAAACTCGTCTCCAAATCGGGACGAAAGGATGAAAAGGCAACGGCGGGTATGAGTGCATCGGGTGCTTTGAGTAGTGCTACAGCGAAATCGTCCTCTACCAAAGCGGGACAGGGTGCGAAATCTAACAAAAAGACGAATAATTCATCTGTAACTACTGAGCCGAAACCGAAGAAATCTGGCATCGCTGAACTAGGATCGAAGTGCACTGAGCAGCAGAAAAAAGAGCCAACACCCGAACTTCCAGTTGTCAAACAATCCACCGTACAGGAAGGCGCTATGACAATTGGTCGGGGAAGCTCGATTGAGCAAGAAGATCACGAGGAGAAAAATGAAGAGGTGCACATTAGAATAGACAGTATAGTGAAGGCACTGGAGCGGGAAGACATTGAAACGCCCAGTGGCACAAAGAAAGAATCTGATACGGAAGCAAGAAAAGGAGAATTAGCTGATGGAGCAATAGTCATTCCATCGGTGGTTTCTATAGATTGCACGGCTCCGATCGATGTGAAAACGAAAAAACAACCGACACCACGCAAGCCTCCTGCTAAGAAGGAAGGTACGATGGCATCTTCGAAGTCGAAGGTAAAAGAAGGGAATGATAAGAAAAAAGTCACTGCAATAGATCAGGCCAGCAAAAAGGAGGTCAAGTTTGAAGAACAAACACCGGCGTCTCCAGCAAAACGAAAGTATGTAAAAAAGCCCAAATCAGGCACCACAGACGATACTGGAATTGGTGAAAAGCCAGCCAAAATGGCAAAATCTGTAACGACAAAGAAGACTTCTGCCACTAGCAAAGTTAAACCAATAAATGCAAAGACGAATAGCAAAACCCAAATGGTGGTAGCTCCAACAGAAACCGATGGTAGCACAGAATTGACCGATGCGTCAAAGGACGATAAAGCTGTTGATAATCCTGTGGCGCATCAGGAATTAGCAGCAAGTACTGTTAATACTGTGCCCAACCGTGACCGTTCATCGACGGAAAATGATGATGACGTACCGCTGCGACAACTTCAACAAAAGCAAACTCCAGATCATCCCGCTACTGAAAGCATTGCATCGGGCAAGGACAAACCTTCAATTACTACTCAACCATCTACACCACAGCAACCTATAAATAGCGTCCAAGATCAAACCACAGAGAATGAGCAAGAAGATTGTCCGGAGGTTGGTCCTGAAATAAATGTTCCATCAAACGCTACCGGTCCAATTCTTGCAGGACTACTGAAAAGCTCCTCAAAACAAGGAAAACGCGCTTACGTACGGAAAAATCCAACCAGCGGCGGGAGTGGTAAAAATTCTAAAGTAACAGCGGTCAGTGGTTCGTGCATTGTGTCAGCCGCAGTAACCGAAGAATGTCCTTCGAAGGAACGAAAATTGGAGAAGAAGGATGTGTATGATTTCGACGATTCTGAAAGCGAAGTAGAAGCACCAGTAAAATCGGGAAAACCGAGTTTTAAACGGAAATCTTCCGTGGACTTCAGTCAATCGCGTGAGGACATCTCACGCGACGCTATAGAAGATTCACAGTCGATGAAACAGAAAGTGGACGATGGAAAAAAGCAAGAGACACCAACTGTCAACGATGCTGACGGTGTTGGTGATAAGGAAAAGTGCAATGATGAGGGCGAAACAGCAAAACGAAACGTTCCATTAAAGAAACAAAAGCGGCGGATAGAAGCAGCATTGTCAGAATCGGCGGCTTTACCGAAAAAAGAGCAAAAAGAGGACGAATCTTCTAATTCAGAAGAAGAACAAAACGATGATGGTGATCCGGATGCACCCGAAATGAAGGCTAAAAAGAAAGTAAATACGCCTATGAAAAAGGTGAAACAGGAAGCGAAGGAAGATTCACATTCCTCAGCAGATGAAGCGGATGGCGATGATGAAGGGGGTGTAGAGGAAGATGAGAATAACGATAGCGGCGATTCTGACGGTTGTTCGTCCACCGACACAGTGAGAACACGCATCGCCAAGAAGCGCCAGTCGGCAAAGAAGCGCAACGTGAAGTTGTATGGTTTTTGGTCCGGTCCGAAACGACATCGTGTTGCATCGTTGAACGCATTGGCAAAAGTGCACTGCTTATACGAGAATGAGATGCGCGGCGCACTTGAAGCTAGCCTGATGAGCCAGTCGAGCGGGTCGCGTGTCATCCGCACGATCACTAAGGATGGCGAACGCATTAAAAAGGAACGTATCTGTCCCGAGGAGGAAAGTGCTGGCGAGGAGAGTCGATCTGGGGAGACGATATGCGGTGAGATGCCGGAACAAGGTAAAGGCAAAGAGCCAGAGCAAACTAAAAGCAAGGAGCTGGAGCGGAAGGAGAGTGATAAAAAGCGCGAGGAAAAGAAGGAAAGTATGAAACAGGAACGGAAAGAGGGACCATCGCAGCAGCAAAAGCTAACGGATGGTGTAGTTCGCGAAGAGGTAAAACCGAAGGTCAAAGAGGAAGCACCCAAAAAGGACAGCGATCAAGATAGTGCGGAATCGAGTGAGGAGGAACCGGTCGTTATGAGGTAAGCGATTGCGTGCCGATGGAGTTGTATCGTACGAGTCCAAGAGAAGTAGAAGCTTGACTGTTCGCTAAGTATCGTCAAAGATTACTATCGGCGTTCGGGGCAAACCCACGGGCTTCTGCTTCTGTCACTCGCTATCGGTAACTTGTTGTATCTCACAGCAGGTGGAGCAAATTGTTCCTAATTTCAGTACGGTGTTGCAGCCCTTTTTGGATGATTTCCGGTGACTAAAAAAGATGTATTTTATTTCTTGTTATACATTTCCAGAAACCTTCGCTACGTACCAGGACTTCGTGGAGCTGGCAAACATTGGGATCCCGATGCTTCCAGTTTGGAGTCTGAGATCGAACAATTGCCTGATAGTGACGAAACGTATGCTCAGGTTAGTGTGCTGGTAAATCCTAGCATGTGAATAGTTGCGCATTTATTAAATTTTATGAATCATTTGATTATTTAGGGTAAAGATACTGATCCCACCCGGAAACGCAAGGTGAAGAAAAAGGTGGTCCGGAAGAGCAAAGCGAAACCTGCAGCAGTCCAGACTAAGATCGAAAAGACCGATAAGGATAAAGAAAAGTCGGAAAAGGTGTCCGAAAAGACGGAAAAACAACCTAAACCGCCGGTCAAGAAGATTAAGAAGGAACTGAAAGCGCTGATGACGGACAATGAGCGACAAGACGATGGTACTGTTAGCTCGTCCTCAACAAGCTCAGAGAAAGTGGAGAGCGCCAAAGCTAAACCAGAGGAAGGAGTGAAAAAGCGGAAGCGCGAGCCAAAGTGCGAAAAGGTAGAGCCGGGTGGTGATTACAAGGATTATATTGGCAAGAAGCGCATGGCGAGTCTTAACGCTACTGCTATGCTAGCAGCTACCTATGAAGTACAGCGAGTTCTGTACCGTAATACTGACTCTAGTGATTCAGAATGTTCTGCCGAAAAGGTTCCGAAAACGAAAAAAGGCGGAAAGGATTCCAGAGACCAAAAAGAGACTGTGTCAAAGGAGTGTGTAAACAAAGGAGATGCTAAGGAAAAGAAGGAATCGACTAGTGAGAAAGAGCTGCGAGATTCGCATGTTAGTCTACATGCACCAGGGATGTCCTCGGATAACAAACATCCCACATCGTCAACTTCAATGGAATCCTCTAGTTCCAATCCGCCTGCAGCGTTAAACGCTCCTGGAGGAATCACGGTAGCACAGCAAGAAACGTTAACAAAGAAGAAGAAAGTGGTCATCAAAACGGAACCGATGCGCGATCGTAAGGACGATACGATGGAAGTAAAGCGCGAAATAGAAGAGGTAAGTAAAGCAAGTCACTTAAATGATGGGATAAGATTGCTATGAGAGAAAAGTATGATCATAGTTGATTAATTAGTTCACGTTTCTCTAGTTGCTAGTTGAAGAGCTTGTGATGTCTCTAACGTGTTTCGTTTGAAATGCTTAATTTTTACAGCCACGTCCTGTGTCGAGCAATTTAGTTATCGCACAGGACACGGAAGTCACGATTACCGGTGTGTACGTGAATTCTTCGTTGGGAGCTAATCAGGAGGCGTACTGCAAAATGCAGTACCGAGTGCAACAGAGTGTTACCGAGGAGCGGTTGGTACGGCCGGGAGATGCACCACCCAAATCGTACACTCCCCTGTCTGCTCTCTCCAGCATGCGACCTCCGAATGATCAGAGTAAGTAGGGAAAGGAAGTGTGTGTGTATATTACAATGGTACAATGTCCACATTACTGAAGCGCTATACTTTTTGTAAAATTAAGCAAAAGTTTACATTATTATGTCTGGTACGTCTGGAACTTTCATTGATTTTTTCCACAAAGGATTCTTCTCGAATACATGTTAACAGTTTTAGTGTTCAAAATGTTTTCGTATTAATTATAATGTTTATTTATAATGTTTTATTTCATTACAAAATCTTTGTATCAGTTTTTATTCAAAATCAATTTTCAATATATAGTGTTTTCATCTTTCTTGCTTATAACTTTGATTTAGTTGTGATTTGTAGTTTTCGAAAATTCATACAAACCAAAAAAAAATTAAAAAAGTGAAAAAACCTGAAATTTTAATTATTACAACATAGAATGATCATTTGATACACAGTTGCATAAAGCAGTTGAAATAAAAGGATGTCATCGCTAACATAAATTTGCCAAGTGCCAGGACATGCATATAAAAGTAGCGTTGAAGCAATGTCCATTCACATTCGTTTTTTTTCTATTTTTGATTACATCTGTGTTCTACTGTACAATGTGGCACAGATGAAGTGGGATGATAATTAATCAATTATATGATTCTGTTTTCATGTATCGCTAACAAATTAACAGCTCTATCAACTCCGCCCCTGTTTGTGCCTCCAGCCCAATGCGACTCACCGCTAGGACCACCGAGAGCATTTTACCCACCACCCACATCATCATCCGGCAGTTCCAGCGCTTTCTGTGCCCCGATGCCGCACGACAGTCCAGGTGAGTGTAGTGTTATGCGATGTTGCGATCAATTAGTAACTATTACAAGAAGAACATTTCGATACCGAATCTTGAAAGTTCATGTTCATTGAACGGTTGTAAGGAGAAGGCGATGTACGATAAATTATGCCGAAATGGTATCGAGTGCCTTATTTGTTATTTAACCTCTATAATTTGGAAATTGTCATGATTTGAAAACATAAGCGTACATTCAACGCGTGTTTATTAATGATTTGTAATAGAACTGTCTTGGGCAGCTGCAATTTTCCAATGTAATTAGTGTTGGTGATTATTTTTACAGCAACATTAAACTAAGTTTATTCATTTGCATTTGTTTCGCATCAGTTGGCGTAATAATAGCTTGATTATTTATTATTCAGGCAAACTTTTGCCAAGTTTCGGTATTGCCAAGAGCAGCTCGCCCGCTGACTTCTACATAATGAACCGGTTCTCGTTTTGCGTCGCGTTTCGATTAATAGTATTTCATCCATTATCGTTAATTATTATGCTGCATACTTTCCTTCACTCCTATTCACCTCTTGAATGTCAAAAACTCACGATTGCCTTGTCATGGTTGTATGATTCGTTCCATTTATCACGTGCCGCTGACCGTGTGCCAGCCCACGCCTAGCGTCTAGTGTTACGGGAAGAATTGTACAGGTTTTTTTCTACCCCCAACCAAAAGGACACACGATACGTGGAAGCGTCCAAACCAACTATCCCTTTACGTCTCCTGTGCTACAAACTCGAAAAATCATCATATTCCGGCAGCAATTAAGTATAATGGATAGGACAAACGTTCTGCAGTTTATTATGCTCGACCGTAGCGTGCTTGTTGGATGTCAATCGGTTCGCCGAGAGGCGGGTAACGTGTATGTGTGGGGTAGAGAGGATGGTTGTTTTTCCCAATGGATCTGTACCGCTCGGTAGTAAATATGGTTGCTGGTGGGAATATTTCAAATGACATTTCAACAGAGCTGATTGACGAGAGTGGGTTGGAGTGCTATTTTGCAAAAATAATGTCATGATAATCAAGCTTGTGGTGTGCAATTCAATTTCCCTCACTTTCTCTTGAGATGATTTCCTTTAATGATGTGAACAGTATATGTTGCCAAATGATTTAACAGTTTCCATGTCAAAAGGGATTGTGAGGAACGTTCGGAATTCTTTGAGTTTTTTTCTGTTTTAGTTTGTATAAGATTTAGTGAAGAAGTGAATCTACGGAAAGTGAATAATCTTAGAGGTATCGAAATGTATGTAATTAAGTGGGATACTCAGAACATTGTTTAGACATTTTGTTACTTGAAAAAAAAAACGGACACCTTACACGGCTTGCCCTGAACTGGTCAAAGTAATTGTTTGTGATACATACTGGAAATCGAAGCGGCTATCAATAAATTGCTTTTTAGCTTCTTGCTTGGCGGGGCTTAATCCTTTTGGGTGTAAATTTAGTTATGGAAATCAGAATCTGGAGGTTGTAGTACCATATAAGAAACTAGAAGAGAACAATTTTTATATTAGCTGCTACTGCTGATGTATGTCGTCCATCGATAAAGTGTTAATTTCTTTTTAAAATAACAAAACTTACAAATTTAATAGACACACTGCAAACACCGATTAGTGTATCGTTCGTATCTTTTATAAATTTTCCTTTTTCTGACACTAATGTTATATAATAATCCGCTCACCTATCTATCTAAGAGCACTATCTTAATTGGGCATATGAGCGCATTATTGAGCTATCTCAAACACATGAGCACATGAACGCGTAAGCCGATAGGAGCATGAGCCTATTTGAGTTCTGAGCATATATGAGCTAATGTGCCTATATTGGTTAACCGTTCGAGCTACCTCATTAATAAGAAGTTGCTTGCTATAACTGCATTACAATGATGAGCTGAGCACATGAGCTAGTTTTAGAGCTCATAACAAAACTCTCATTGACAATCCTTCTAATAGTAAAAACAGATAATGTTTTGTTGGGCCGCGGTTAGGTGGCCGAGGAGACTGAGGCGCCGGTCTTCGAACGGACAGGACCGAGGTTTGAATCCCATTCGAGCTGTTCCCCCGTACGCAGGACTGTCTATTCTGTTACGACTTCATTCAAGTCACGGAAGCTAGAAATGGCAGGTTAAGACCTCTCGAGGTTGCCAGAGAAGAAGAAGAATGTTTTGTTGGTGTTGGTCAAATGTTTGATTTTGTTTCCGTTTAAGTTGTAATATAACTAGGGTTCCTAAATCTATCCACAACCCGGTGGTGTTGAATGTGAAAGGATATTTGCATTCATGAAACTGTGTCATGATTGTATTCACAGAACCATGCATTATTTTATTATTATTATTGCGATAGCAAAACAAAACATTTACTCATTAGATAATACTGTTGGAAAAAAGTTCAATCAATTAATCATTCCGACACGTTCAGAATGGAAATACACCATCGACCACCGAATAAGGTAAATTTCTGTGAGCGAGAAACTAAAAACACAGTTGTTATGAATACGTTAGGTTATGTCTGGCTATCATTCTCTGTCGCCTCTCGAATCATTCTGGTAATCCATTTTTCTTGTGAAGAAAATAACGAACCGGAAGAAAAGAAAACAAAAGAAGAAAAATGGTGGCGGTTGACCAATGTGCTGATGAAAAGAGCATGAAAAGCCGGATGTACACAATAAAATTGCGATCGAAACGGAAAACTCGGCCTTTCCTTTAGTAGTTGCGGTTGGTGAGGAACGAGGAAAACGGTTAAGCTCCTTTTCGGTTCCATAGCCAGTTTGAGGACAATCATTTTCAGTGAACGGTACGAATGGGTAAACCTTGCCGATACAAACAATTCAAACGGTCAAGGAAAGGCACCGGGAAATGGATAGGTTAGAAAAAATGCAAAATAAGCGATAGAACATTGGTGAAACATAAAAGTAGAGCACGAACACTCACAAGGTTCACAAGCACTATCAACAAGAAACAGATTTTCATTGACCATCCTTTCGCTTCGACGTGACGTAATGTGTATGTTTGTGTGTCCGAATGGTTCCGTTTCCTTTTTTATGTTAAAGACAGGATATCGCTATACTCACACAACAATAGACACGCACAATAGATTGAGGATCTGCGTTTTCGTGTTCGCTTTTGCTCGTCTATCGACTATGGCTGACTTCGATTGTTTTTTCGTAGCTGTGTGCCGGAACTCTATGTTGGACACTAAATTAGCTATGGTAATGATTTGGACCGGGGAACGAGTGGGAATTACGACGCTATTGGATAATCATACATCAAGCAAACGGAGGGCTTGGCTACTGTTCTAAACTGTACTAATAATCGCTTAGATACGATGATTTGTTATTGATAAGTCGTATTATAAATTTCATTTCAAATTCCCAGTTCCTTTTTCAAGTCTTGTATGTGTATGCAATAGGACACATAAGTTTAAGAAATCACATGAAGCTCTCTAAACAATAGCTGGAATTCCATTCACGCATAATGGATTCTTGCACATTTCCATTCGTTCTCAAACCAAACATGATAATTATTTTTCGTTTAGTATTATTAATAGTTTAGTATTATTCGAGGTATTATAAGTTGGAACTCCTTTATTGCCCTCTAATCCTTTCGATATACGATATTCAGAAAGGTTGTATTAGCGAGCCGTAAAATGGGTGCATTTCGTAAATTATCTTTTGTTAATATGCAGTGGAAAAGTAAAAAGAACTCACGGCTACGAACCGTTCAAAATCAATGATGAAATGGTGTTGATATTTCAATTTACGCGTCACGGCAAGTCGACGTTCAGGAACCATTTGAACGATGATTCATTCGCTCGATCCGATTCGGGTAGATAAACCCTGCCTTGCTGGAACTATCCGAATGTTAGCGGTGGGTCACTGACATGTTCGTGGGCCATCCATCAATTCAATAAACATTCACTCACACACACGCCGACAAACACACGAACGCTACGGTGCAGTATACACAAAATGGTTAGCCGAGCATCAAAATGAAGGGCGCCTCCATCGTAGTGACATGATGTAGATTTTCGGTTGTTTTTTGCTTGGTTAGCTTCGATACGGTTGACGGTGAACCCAAAATGAAGTTGGCTTATGCCCCTCTATTTACTCACACCTACCAATATGCTGATGACGGTAGAAGGTAGGTTTTAAGCAAAATTGAAACCGACCATGTTGACTGCAATTTATTATGTAGGAATGTGGTTTTGTGTATCTTTGTCAACTTATAACTAAATAGTTAGGGTGAGGTTTTTACCTATTTTCCTAAGACATGTCAACAAAGTTGAAGCTTTTTAGAGTATTTTTGTGGTTTATTACTATAGTGAACACGACTATGATTTTATGAAAATAAATTATGAACATCATGAACATGAGTTCTTTCTGTTTTATTTGGTCGAATTGAAATTTTGTTCATAATATTATTTAATGTGCAGTATAGGAAACTGGAAGCATCCTTCTAACCGGTAGCTAAATTTTGTTACGTTAAAGTATTTGCCCTGGAGCAGACTGGAGGTGTAATTCGGAGTGTAATTTAATAGGGTTACAGTTCCCCTTCCCAAACTGGGTTGTGAAAATCTCATTCACTATCCTTAGTGGTAAAAATCTAAGCGTTCCTGGAATGAATTGTCGTGTCTCGGACTCTGACAACGTATGAATAACGTAACAAAAAACTGCGTTACACGTTCAAAGCATCTCGGTAGCTGTATTCTGAGAAATGGTACGAATGTATCGCAACCTCTGTAAACAAACAAATGTTTCTTGCCATGTGCGCCGATATTTCAAAGTTTCACGAGGTGTATTTGTAAATAAGTGTAAACATGTTTGCGCAAAATTTGCCGGTTGCCTTTTGCGCAAAGCAGAACTGTTGCAAGCAAGTGCCATAAAAAAAAAAACATCGAAATGTTGTAAAACGTAACACAATATTTTGTACTTCATGACCAACGATGTTGGTGGGAAAATTGTAAACATTTTGCTTGTTTGATCGTTTTTGTCTTTCTATGTGCTCTTCGACAATTGAAATATTATTAAATACAAAAACTGTTGTAGAAAAGCTATGAAATGTTTGTCTACACTTAATCCAAATGTTGTATTCAACTTTTGAGAATGTTTTTCAATTTGCCCCTAGTGTAATATTAAGAAAGTTTTTCTCCATTCGTGGAAGCTATTAAATAACGTACTGTTCAACACAATTTACTGATAAATAATAAATGTAAAAAATGTTCTATATTCTTTTCCTTCCTGTTTTGTTCGAACAGATGTCTTAGGTTTATTAGTTTTGGATTTCTTTGTCTTTATTATATGTATATATGTTACCTGTTTTGAGTTTTAGTTGCTAGTTGCATACTGCCAAAAGTCTAATCAATATCATGATAAAATAAAAATAAAAGTTTAAAAAGGGTGCATGTCAGATTATTAAAACGGCTGAAAAAAAAAATCAAGCCTCATTACATTTTCTATCTCACACTCTCAGTTGCTTAATATAATACGATACCCAACTCTGCAATAATTGAGGGACTTTCCCTTTTCTTCTGTAAAGTTTATTTTGCAACTCCACTGATGCGTATTGAGGATCGTTCCGTCCCGTCTGATGATCACGATTGTGAAAACTATCGCTTACGTGCCTCAGAAACATCCGTCGTAGCTGTCAATGCAGTCACCTTGCCTCCCGCGGAAGAAGAAACATATGAAAGCACACTGGTACGAATTGAAATATCAAATGGCCATCTGTGAACGATGTGGAGGCCCAGACTGTAGGCTTAAAGATTGTATATTTATCGTCCCTTCCGCCTAACTGGGGGAAACACGACAATGATTAGATGAGAAAGAAACATTCCACAAAACTATTTATCGTACGGCTGGTAGAAATGTCGAACTTACGGTAAGCATAGGTGCCGATTCGGTACGGTATACTGACTGGCATGAAAGTGCGATGAGTTAGTGGACGGTTTTGCCATTCATCCTGCCTAAGTACAGTATCCCAGCGGACCGTACATAGCACTGTTTTCCCGCCAGATTGGTTCGAATGTGCGTATGTATTCGCCTTGCCGTCGGTGCAATTTCCACATTATGTACACATTCACTCGATGTTTTATGAAGCCTAGCCGTAATGCGATGTAGTTTCTCTTTTCCAGTCTCTATCAGTGCCGCGAACTGAAATGTGATACTTTCGGGATCACGTTTTCCTTACTGAATGCCGTTGGTGGTGGTGTAGGTTGTTAGTACACTGGACGGAATACGGTGCCATGTTAGCGTCCGTTACGTTAAGCGTTTGTCAATGAATAACAAGAAT
>KI422852.1:0-37156 GCA_000473375.1 Anopheles culicifacies
TTGTATTGCTTTTTCGTACGTTGCATAAGATGTGGGGGCTTCTGCATCACATCGTTTCTTCCAATTTTCCCCCATTAAATTGCAATGTTTAGTAGCAAGATTTACGACGGAAGCATTACGTTGTGTGTGCTTAGTTTAAATATTACACTTTCTTAAAGCCAACATCGTGTGCAACTATCTCTAAGCCACACCTTACGCAGACATATGTTTACTTCACTCCGTTATCTAACAAACCCAGAATAACATATCTACCAACAAATCGAACACGCTAGGATGCGTCACCTCCAATTGTTTATCTCGATCATCAAGCACCAGAATTGCAGGTCATCTTGCCTGTCCCAGTTCCTTAATGTTTCGTCGTTCATCGATTCTTTTCGCAAATACGCTACCGATCGGGTACCATCCGGGAGCTTAACTAACCATTGCGATAAGCTCCGTACACTTGCCTGACGATATCATTCCGTGGTAGCTAACCTGTGGTCTGTAATTACCCACACCAATGTGCACGATTTAGATTATCTGCCGCAAAACCCTCCAAGCCCGATAAGATTCGCAACGCCAATTGACGCGCGCTCAGTCAACTCGGTGCTTAGTGAAGTGAGGTTTTATTACCAACAGCAGCATAGGGTTTGACCGAAAGGAAACTGGATCCCCCTGATTGTGTCGGAGCGTCGTGTGGAAATTCCGAAACTGCGCAGACATACAGTTACTCCCGAGATTGCCCAAGGTCCGGATGTACACGATGAACCAAAAATAGCATTTGCTATCTCAGACAAATTGGTTCTTCGGTGATACCCGGTACCCAGCTAGATACAACTGACCGCAAAGTTGGATGTCCAGGAATTTGGCTTGCAGTCGCGGAACGAACTTAAGTTTTACGGCAATAGGGTTGCTGTGTAACGAATAGCGAGCAGTCTGTAGAACCGCTGGATGTCTTATTATCGAATGGTCATCTTATCAACGCTAGACTTCCTAATGCCGCTTACCACCGATTTTGGTGCACAACACACGCACTTGCCACCAGGGTTTTGGGAGCAAACAAGCTTCTATCGTACTGTGCGCAAGATAAAGGTGAAGGGCGTGAGAAAACGAACCTCCCAATACAATCAAAATTACTCGCACGTGCAGGGACTGGTATTGCTTTATCAGCTAAGTGTTGTTTTTCAACATAGACGATTTTTTTGTAGTAAGATTCGATCTAATTAGACAATGCTTAAGAAGATGGACATGACACATTAGTTGGGTCACTATTTTGGTCGATCGTTACGCATCTTACTACGGGAAACCTGACAATAGTTGTACAACCTTCCGTCATTTCCAGTTTTTGCATATCTGCCATCTTCACACCCGGCGTAAGTCATAACATTTTCCCACCCTCTACGTTGCTTCGGTACATGAAGCAACATCTTGGGAATAAATGGTAGAATCAAACGATGTAACTAATCCATAAGAAACGAGGGTGAAAAGACGCACGATTATGCCATTCCGTACCCCATGTCCATCATGCATCCAACGGCAAGTGCATTCGGGCGAGTAGAAATGCATGCAAACTCGCACTACATAAACTCCTCTTCTACCACCCGTTCCCTCCGTATCTCTTCTTTCGGTGTTGGGTGCGATGCGGGTTATGTAGGGACTTTTCCAGCAATACGCAGTTTTCAGTTGCGGTTGGCTTTCTTCTTTCACCACCTTCCGCAGTTTTTACGAGCGATAGGCACAGTCAGGCAAATCTTATTGCTTACGTTAGAGGTTGAGGGTGTTGGTTGGTTTACATTTCGCCTCCCCAATTTCGCACAAACTCCCGCATAACCGACATGCAAGTCGTTTCGCTCTCGGCTTCAACCAAACGATCAGCATCGATCGTCGGCGTTACATCGATGATGCGCGGCCACAAACGCCAAACTTAAGGAGAGGAATAGGCGGCGGGCAGGTGAAACAGTCAGGTAAGAACGTGTATAAATTATGTCTGACTTAATTACACACCATCTTGGCCCCGCTTTGCTCCATTCTTCCATCCTCTTACTTTCACTAGACACGCGGTGGGTGTGTGTTGCATAACTGCATAACCCAGATCCGCACGTAAAAGTCTTTTGGTTCATGCAACGCGGGACAGGAGTTCTTTTCCTGATTTGGTTGCACTTTTTTCGGCTATATGTCAGTGCGAATCTTCACCACTAAGCGTGCTCAACTATTACATCCCCCAAAGACATCAGTCTTGTGAATGTTTTGTTTACCCGTAACAGCGCGCGTCTCTTCCAAATCAACCGGATGATTGTACGACCTTTGATCGATTGCTTTATTGGGTGAACTTCAGCACATCCGTTATCAAAACTCGTTTTATCGTTTTAACAACAGGGAATTTGGGGCTCATGTCTTGACGTACTCATCTGTGATAAGACGGTAATATAATCGCGAGGAAAAACAACAAGGAAGCTAGTTGTGTCATTTTATATTGATGCCTGCTACTGGGCTACTAAGTAATACTAGTGCAAATATTCGTAGTTCTTTTTCGCGACTTATGGTAGTAAGTACTTAGGGCTTTATTAAGAACATAAAATCGGAGCAATAAAAATGATCTTATGATCAAAACTCTTCTGAATTTGAGGCCACACCAACTATCCGATTGCTTCGTAGTTTTATCCGGAGCAATAAAAATATCCAATGAAACAATGGCACACGCCACAATTCCATTTCTTATTGGTTCATGACATTTTTATACCTTGAGTGAGGTGATCAGGTGAAGTGGTTGGTTTTCGTCGACAGTATCTGTTAGATCATCCACCACCGACGGACCGCACAAAAAGACCTGTAGACGCTCCAGTGATACACTTTTCCGCGATCCAATCAGCAGACGAAGAAGATGTACGCGAAAAGAAACATGGCGCGTGACTTTTGTTGGTGGATTGGTTTTTTCCACCTATCTCAGTTCGCTTTTGGACTTGTTGCCGGTTTTCTTAGTTCCCGCCTGCCAGGTAATTGCTGTTGCTTGGTTTTTTTTCTACTGTGATGTAACGCATGCATGCCACCTTCACCCGAATAGTACCAACTGGCATGGTAGAAAGTGGTTTTGTGCGGGAAGGGAAACGCATTTTCACTGCTATTTTCCAGTGCACACAAAAGATCTGCTGGTGTGTGGCGTGATGGTGAAGAAATGCAAATTTGGGCCCGTGAATTAATTTTTTTCCAACGACGCAATGCTACCAATTTCATTTTCGTTTCCCGTTTTCCAGTGGTGATGTCATCCGAGAGGGAACAATTCTCTAAAGATGAAGAATCGACCACAATGGCGCTATCTTTCAGGCAATGTGCTTCCTTTCAGTTTCTAAGCCACTGTCAACAGTCCCAGCCAGATATTCCGCATAGTAAACTGCGCTACAGGTTGGGCAAGAGCTGTGAGACATTTTCCCAAACGCTTCATCAACACGGATGATTTCTTCTTACTTTCATGGGAAAAATGTGAAAATATACGGCAAAGCACCATTATGAAGGCATGGTGTAGGTGGATGTAACCAGAAACTGGAGCACAACCGTTGCAACGATGCAAAACATAAACAGTTGATAAGCAATTGCAGTGTCTAGTGAGCGTGATGTAATAAGTGCCTTGCTGCCGAAGAAGCATTCTACCGATTTATTGTAACGATCGCCACTGTCACTAGCAAACTCATCGCAAGCGTTTTTTTTTTTTCTTCTATGAAAGTGTGAATAATCTCTTCCGCATTAAAATCATAATCTTTCTTGATAACCTTTTGTACCGTGCGACAACTGCACCGGGACCATCAATGCAATGAGTGTATTTTCCACGACGGGCCAGCATCATCTGTTATAATGTCCTCAACATTAATTGTTGTCCTATTCTGATAAAGATGACCAATACTTTTACTTACCTCAGCATAGATCACCCCTGGCAGATTCGAATTTCATTTACACTCAGACAATATTCATATAATTGCTTGTTTATCTTGAAAATGTAAAAATCACCCTACAAAATGTTCTTTTTCCAATCTAAATTTCGCGCAACATTCACTAGTTATAATATTGTACAAACCGATCGTTAAAATAAATATTTTATCTGGTCCTTAAAAATTGATGAATTTCCAGAAGTAGAACTTAGATGAGGATAATATGGAAATTGATGAGGCCTACCGTCAATAAACCGCAACCGCAAATATTGTAATATGGAACAAGTTGTGTGTAGAGCAAAATTCACATTCGCTCATTTCACTGTGCTGATTAGGGTGCATCGCGCCGGAAGAACGTAAAATGTTCCGAATTCAAAACATTAGTCGAATGGATCATGCGCCTCCACATAACATGCCATTTAGTAGGGAAAAGAGCAGAACACTTGCACCACTCTTGCCGGACGATTCAACCAACACGACGGAGGAGGAAAAAATCCGCAAGAATAACGTGCCCGCGAACCCGGACATAATAGTGCGCAACCGGACGGGCCGAACGGACCAACTAGGAACCGATCAATTCCCATCTTCTATCTCCGCACAGTTCATACATGTGTGCGATTTATTTTTAAACACCCCGTTTAAACACACGGAAACGAACGGCCATTACACTCACTCCGTTAGCGCCCGCGTTTACCTCCTTCCGTTGGCTATGCCGCGTCACTTTTGCACTGCTCGCCACCACACCACTTCCCGCCCGCCTTCTTACTCTTATTGTTGCTACTATTATTCCCGTTGTTGTCATCTTCGGCTAAGCGCGCGACGCGGAAGCAAGAAAATTTCCGGGAAGAAAACGCTGCGCGCGAGACGTTCTAGGCGACGGTGAGATTGATGTGCGTGTTGATCACCAGCCCACACGCACACACTCATGTGGCCCTCTAGTCGACTCGGTGTGTGTTTCTTTTTCACACTCCTACGTTACAGTGGTGCACAGTTCAACTCGCACTGCAGCTGATGGTTGCGTTTGCATCAATAAGCGATGGTGTGTATTGCTCCAAATTACTCTAAAGTTGTTTAATGTGATTATTTCACTGTTAATTCCCTATTTCGAACAGTACAAAACAATGACTTTGCAAACAAAATGATCGTTTGACGAATAACGCTGGGCTGAGAGCTTTTGAAAACTAATGTTGAATTATGTTCTGATCGGTGTTAAGAAGAATAATCAAAATTATATTCGCAATTGTGCTCTGTGCAAATAAATTCCAACTATTATTATTTAGCTCATTTCCCCGTACATAATCGAGTTTCGTATTTCGATAAGCTTGTGACACCCGTTCTGAGCTGCTCTCCCTCAAGATGGATTTCGTTTTTAAATATACTCTTTTTGTATATGTTTATATTTCAAATATGAAACATTTCCATAGAAGTTTTGTTAAATTACATTTTTTCTGATACCACTGCACACGCCGGTACGAGTTCGCTCCCTTTTCGCTGTACCGAGCGTGTTTACATTCTCTCTCCGGTACGTAAAACTCTCTTACGAAAGAGAGCGAAACGGTTTCGCCTATGCGCCTTTGGCGTGTGGCAGACGAAACAGCACGATAAGCCTTCCACCGGCAGAACGAAAGAGAGCAAACCCGAACGCATGTTTTTCACTTGTTTGAACGTGCACACACAATCTCTCTCGCGCTTTGCTCGAACGCTGAAGCGAACCCGTCGACGGCACTTTGGGCCGACTGTTTTGTTCGCGTCGTGTTCAATTTTTACGCGGCGAACGAGGCGAACGGAGCGTTTATTCTGCGGCTGCTGCTGTGAGAAAACACGCGCCACCAAAAACACCTTTCGAAGTTTCGTCGTGTAACAACACCTTGTGGGGAAGATTTCCGTGAACAATCCAGTGAACTTAGACTGCTTTATAACAAGTGTGCACCACTAGCCCTACAGTACGCGCCAGTAAAATGTAAAGTGCATGTAAGCGATAAGAGTGAAATAACATAAGCAAAAGCAAAGTGAGTGTGTAAACTGTTTCCTCAACCATTGGGAAGACACATTTCTGGCTGAAACTAAATTAGTTCCCAATTTTGTGCTAAGTGTAAGGTTTAACGAGTTGGTTAAAAAAAAAAGCAAAAAAAGGAGCATAAATCTTGCCCAGATATAATCCTCCAACAAACCGGTTTTAAAAAACGGTGCGATCTTGCATCCGTAGTGGTGTGGCGTGGTGTGATAGGTTGCTGCTTGTGCTGTGCTGCTGCTGTGTGTCCAACAAACCCGGAAAACGGCCGCTGTGTGTGCTGTGTGTGGTTTGATTGGTGTGACGCACACGGAAGGAAATGTTTGCCGGTGTCAAGTGTCAGCTTGCCGCCGTGTGTCCGCCCGCCATCATATCGCGTACACTCGGAGAGTAGCGCGCTAAAGATCACCATCATCACTGCTAGAGAAGATCGCCAAACTCAAAGCAAGCGTTACAAAGAAGTAGAAGTAGAAAGAAACATTCATCATCTTTTTTTTTACTGTGCTGTGTAGAATATGTATCAGCATCGTTGTTAAATGCCAGAAGGCGTCAAGGATTTACTTTCCGAAATTCGAAGGGATAGAAGAAAACTAAAAGGGAAGGTATACCTTGCCGTTCCGGGTGCATGCTGCTTCGTACTCCAAATCTTAAGTGAATGTGTGCCACAGAGGTTAAAACAAGATGTATGAACCAGTGCAGGGAAGTGCGTGACATCCCAATACAAACGCATATTTCGGCAAAGGATATTTCGTTGGCAGAAGCTTAGTGAAGGAAACATACCTATTTCCATCCTAGTGCAGCCAAGTGGTTACGACAATTCAATTACCGCTAGTTAGCCGTATGCTTTTGTGTGTATGTGTGCCACCGTGCATCGAAGAAGAAACACATTTTCTAGCCCCCAAAACGGAAGTCTGGTGAAAATGATCCTCATAACACCAGCCGGTGGCAAACAACGCAAACAGCAACCGCCAAAAGTCCGGAAGCAGGCGACCGGTTGCTTCTTCACCTGTACTCGCCTGATGACACACATACGCAGCACACACATACACTAGCAAAAACAAACAAACATACACACGTCCACACCACATACACGCAGCATTTATACATTACCGTTCCATTTCTTTTTGCAGTGCACAACGTCGTACCCAGCGCCGTCAGTATCTTAGCGCCGTAAGTGTGCTGTGTGTTTGTGTGTGTGCAAGAGAGCGCGCGCGCGCGTGTGTCGTAGGCTTTTGTTGCCGTGTTGTTCCGTTTCCGTTTATCGAGCTATTACACACTACGAGCGTATTTCCTTCCGGCGAAAACAAGTGTGAAAACAAGCGAATGTAATTTTCTATGTGTTTTGTAGTGTGTGCAGCAGTGTTATCAAGCCAGATATCCAAGAAAGAAGAAAGCAAAGAAAAAGAGTGTATTTTCGTTACCGTGTGTTTTTTGCGTTGTTTATGATTCCACAGTGCTTTTGATTGATACGAATCGAAAAAGAAGAATTCGCGAGCCAGCATACGAAATTTAAAAAAAAACACACACACACGTTTACAAGATCGGAGTGTGCAGATGGGATTTCCGATTGATTTTCCCGCGCTCGGAGTGTGAATGTGCATTGAATTGTAAGCTGTTGTGCTGGAAAGAATCATCACATTCTGCCGGCGCGCAGTCGTCATCATCACCAATAGCAACCACACAAACGCGGCAAGAAAAGCGAACCTAAAGGACTTCGACCGGAAGCGAACAAGCGAAAAAGAGCGAGAGAGACAGGAGTTTCATATAAAACCAGAGAGTTTGATTTGTACACAAGCAACAAGTTGCTTCATCGGAAGAAAAGCGTGTGGTAAGTTTATGCAAATGTTTCTAATGTTGTTATGCTTTGCCTCTACATTCGAGCGACTAGCACTACTAGCGCGTGTTAAATAATCACAATTATCACCGAGCAAATGATGGGTCTAAGAAGACAAATAACAAAAACAGAAAAACTAGAAGATAAGTGTTAACAACCGTGCCTTTTTCATGCTTCCTACAGTGAAGTGCCCAAATTATGCGGGAAAACTCTTTACACCCTTATACGACGGCTCATGGCGGGACAAAAGAATTGGAAATGAGAATCTTCTCGTGTTAATTGGCACGCGGGCGAGAAAAGAATTTGTGTTCTTTATCTTTTACAAAAAAAAACACACTCACACACACCATCACTCGCTGCCGCCGGCACTTCAACGCAGCATAATTGCGTTGTGAACCACCTCCATTGAACGACAAGCGAAATAAACTCTTTTTCTTGTCGATTGAGAAGGGGTGGAAAGGGACATAAACCCGTGCGAAGAAGCGAAACACCAGCGTAAATTTGAATAATAAATTATGATTGATGAGATTGCCTTCAACGGCGTGTCTCCCATGCCGGAACCGTATGGTTTTCTCAGCACGGAACGGTTCACGAATTAGAAATGAGCGATCGTGAAGAAATGGTCGCATACGAACGGAATGTCTACGAGAGAGATTTTTTAAACGAGTCAACAACACAACTACAATAAAAAACCGCCATCGCTGCCAAATGTGTTTGACGGTTGTGTCAGCAAAACTGCAAACCAGCGGGCACGAAAGTCGGCGGACATTAGAACCAACGAAAGTAAACAATTTCACCGTTGGCCGAAAAGGCTGTATAAGCATCCGGAAGGAGGAGCTAGAAGATGCTAGAGTACAGAGGAGGAGGAAAGGTCTGTCTGATGACTGATGACAGAACAATAGGGAATGGGGATCTAGTAAATGATGGAAGCGCCAAAGAGTACACATAAATGCGTATTGGGATGAGCGCCATTTAGCTAGTTTAACAACATCCGGGTTTAGATTAGCTTTTTCTATGCGGCAAGAATCAAGTCGATCGGTAGAGGATCTCTATTCTTCACCCAAATTATCCATAATATTAAAATAATCGAATAAATATCGTATGTAAAGCTACGAACCTTTTCGAGATTTGAAACCTGGCTGAGCTTTGAATAACCAACCACTTTTCACAAGAAAAATAATATCGAACATTCAAGTATTCCCAAGTATTCGATGTAGCCAATTAAATCGCCCTCCCAAGAGCATACCACCCGGCGTTCTTTTTAATGCGCTGATCAACTAGCTGCATGTGCGTTACACATTTGTTGCACACTTTGCACACATGTTTTATTGCGAATGCAATCCACACACACAAATGCACTCCGGCAATACACTGCTGCTCATTGATTTTGCGTTCTCCCTGTGCTATGCAAGAAGCAGCCGTCCAGAGGCGGAAGAATAAACATCTCTTCTCCGTTGGCTCTTTTTTGTTACCATTTCTCGGAAGGAATCCACGACTTGTCGCTGCGCCCTCCGCTCACCCCCTTGTTTCCTGCTTCCGATTTGCATATGTGACCATTTCTTTCCGTTTCTTTTTTCGCTGCCTCCCTTTTTGCCACCCTCCCAGCGGTTCGGCACATGCAATCGTAGGCACATATTTCTTTGGCGGGCGGTCGCTGTTTCCCGTTCCGTCCAATGACCGTTGCTGTTCCGTTTCGATGCATGGCGGAAACCAAGAGCACTAGCGCCTGTATTTGTGTGAGCCCTTTGCTACTCCCAGTACTACCCTCCCAGGCCGGGCAGTTATTTTGCTTTTAATGCAGTTTTTTTTGCGTTTTGTGTCCTCCATCGCACATCTTTCCTTCCTTTTCAAACTTCCTTACCAGTGGGGGTTTTAGTTCCTTTCGCCATTAGCGGAAAGGGGGCATGTGTTTTTGTTGCATGTTGGTCAAAAGTGACCGTTTGGGGCCGCATTTTCTAACTGTGTGCCAGGTTCCGGGAGTGTTGGTGTGCGTTGCACGCAAAGTAAGAAACCTTCGGTGTTGCTTTATTTTTGTGTCCGTTCAAGCATTATTTTTGTGCCACTATAAGTAACCGGTAGCAGTAGCAGTAAAAGAAAGGAAAAACAAACGCACCCCTACACTCCGACCGCGGAGTCACCATTGAAAACGAATAATAATGTTTCAATGAAAATGAAAAGTAATAATGTTGCAGAAAACGTTTGGTGGAATCCGCCGGGTGGGACACTCCATGGGAACGGGCAGACAAGACAAGAAGGAAACAGCGCCTTATACGTCTTATGCGTGCACTATTTTTGTTTGGCTTCGTGGCATACACTGTCCACGTTGCTAGCGAACGAAGGACAAGAAGAAATGGTCGTGAAAGTTGAGTAACGCTACTCACTTGGACTCTTCCTAGAACGTTGGCAGTGATCGATTCAACAGACAGGTAGTGTTTTTTTTTTGCTTCTAGGGTCTTCTAAGCAACTGTTAGAAATTAGAATAAGAATCACGTTTCAAGAAGAAAATGTTATTAAACACCTCGCTGCATGTTAAAGGCCCTACCGATGGATGAAACAAAAAGCAACAAGTGCACCGACGACCGTTGCTCAAACCACTTGATGTGAATATCTCAAAAAAGAAAACAGTAATGCTATTTAGAATGTGAGGAACTTCCAAAAATCCTTCCCATCTTCATTGACATACCTTGTCGTCGTTTTTGCATGCTTGTGGTGCACATACCGCTGGCGAGAAAAATAAATGAAGGATCTCGGTATGTGTCCTCACAGCATCCCGCATGCGGCAGGGTAGAGACCAAAATGCGGAATGTCCTTCTGTATAGCCCACTTTTACACACCTGTAAAGTACGTTTTCGAGTGTCAGTTTAGGATGCCGTTTGCGCCTGCGCCTGATATGTGTCGGGTTCTCTTTTTTTTGCTACCTCTTCAATATCCCTCTGTTCTTATTGTTTTATGAGCTACTTAACACTCGAACCACCTTCCTTACTTATACCCTGCCAGTATAAGCCTGCAGAGGCTGCTCAAGTTTGGTTTTCCGATGCGTGTGCGAATGTACGATCAAGCTCAAGTACTACCCTTGTTGAGACCAGCCCTTAACGGCTGGTTAAGCTTTGGATTGATTTCGGAAGAAGGTAGAGACAAAACTGGACGCAAAATCGGAAAAATAAATTAACACACTAAACCCGATTAACGATTGGGCGTATAGAAGAAGATGTTTGAATGTTTCACAGGAAGAGATACTGCATCTGCCTACATCTTCAAAACTATTTGAAGGTTATGCTCGGTACACAGCAAGCAAGGTGGAAGATTTTTGGCGTGTGAAACATTTTTGGAATGAATTTTAATCGTTTTACGAACCTTACCTACCTGGTTGCGACGAGGAGAGCACATCAAGGGAAAGGCGCATTAATAACGGTCTCTCTTTTGAGTAGGTGTAAAACCTTTATCGATCATCATATCCAACGTACAGGAACACATGTTTAGGGACGATTTTCTCTCAAAAATATGCCCGAAAGCCCTTCGGTCTGGGCAGAAAACCCTTACCCATCATTCCTACTGGGTTCCGTTTCACAGTAGAATAAAATTAATTATTTGTATCTGCCGAAGCCGTGAAGCATCGTGGAATACTTGCCGAAGAGGGCACAGATGGTTGACAGCGCGTGTGTCGACGAAATCCCTTGAGTTCCGGACAAGTGCAGTGCCGGAGTCGGTCCCGCCGGTATGTATATGCACCTGATCCGACGTTCAGTTCCGTTTCCGCGTGCGCAAGGGGACGAAAATCGGAACAGATTTGCCGGCAATAGAATATGAATTACACGCGGTTGTGTAACGCTTTTACACAATTTTCTTCCCCTCATGGTATAACGTGCTTCTTGTTCCACATCTCCAGGGAGAAACAACCGGTAGGGGTTAATATTTTCTCACCCCTCGTTGCGATTAGCGTCAGGAACACGGGAACACAACCGGAAGGACGACACTTTTGAACGATAGGAGGGAAAGGAAGAAAGGAAAAAAGTGCACAAATGTTGTATTGCGTTCGTTCAACAAAATTAAGCGCAAAAGAAGGGCCAGATCCAGCGTATTCGTTGTGTTGGAAGGCGTGTGACGCGATTATTTCCCAAACCTTGGCCAATCATAATAATAGTGTTACATGCCGAATAACATTCTTCAGACAGAGTGTCCTTGCGGATTTAACCCTCAATTTAGGACGCATTTTTCGGACGCCTTCTGTTGTGTAATAGCAAAAAAAGCTAACCTAGCCCCTGCCTTTTCGACGCACTAAATCGGAACTGCAGAAATCTAACTTTTGCCATGCACTTGCTCTTTATTCCGTATCCCGTATAGCTAGGGGAGGAAAATTTTCTCAGGATTTTCCTGGATTTCTGCCTCTGCAAAATAGGGACAAACAATGTGATGGGTATTTTTGATGGCACCCTTAGGTGGGTGGGTGAATGAATGTTTTTGCATTATTTATTGGTCGCCGAAATCATTCGGAACACATGTGAACAATTGCCGCGGCAGGGGTGATTGCAAAAAGAGCTATAACGGGGTAACTAAGGGATGACCGCAAAGGGCCGAAAGGACAAAAAAAAAAGATATATTGTAATGCGAGCGAGCCTTCCTTTTTGTTAATTGTTGATTACCGCAGAGCTTAGATTACATCGGCGATTTGTTGAGAATGCAGCTTAAGTTTTAAATCTCTCTCTTACTCCTTGAAGGGTTTTTTTTCTGGCTTTCAAATAAAATAATCCCTTAGTTTGGTTTTTAAAGAGTATTTTACTTCTTGGAAAACATAAACCGTCGGTAAATTGGTAAACGAAAGGCCAAACTTGCAAACCCATTAGTGCGTGTGCATTCGAGTTAAGCAAACTCATGGTCGTTCCGGGAAACGTTCCCCTAACACTTCTTCTTCTTCGGAAAACCGTTCGAGGAAAGCATGGTTGCAATACGTGTAATACAGAGTAAAGAAGGTCAGGAAAAAACCGAATGCACCATCAAAGGTCCATCGAAGGGACCAAAACCAAACAAGCAGCGGCAGAAAGCCAACCTTTACCAGAACTCTCATGTCATGTGTCCTTTCCGTCCAATACTAAAAGAGGCACACAGGGTGATCTTCCTGATTCACGCTCAAACAAAAGGAAGTCAAATTCCTTGAATTATCCAAGGGATCGAGTATCCTCCCGAATGCCCAAGACTGCACTCCCTGCCACCCTATGCACAACAACAACAACAAAAGGCTGGATGTACCAAAGTGACGTTTCCGAGAGGTACCTGAGCGGCAACGTCCATGTTGCGTTGATGATCCGTCCGAATCGAATTCCTCGCACCAACCACTCGACGGGTGTCCATCCGGTACGGTGAGGTGATTCTCCGACAGACACCAGGCAGGCTCTCAAACTTTAGGTGCGGCCTCGGGGTATTTCTTTTTTTTGAAAAATAATACTTCCTTTGTTTGAGCAAGACTCGGAGAAATATGGGAGTCCCTGTGGCGTCTGAAACAATTATCAAAAAAGCAAAAAAAACATGTTTCTTTTTTCACCTGTGGGTGGAAAACATAGTACAAAAAGTTGTGTAATAGCGTAAAAATAGAATTCGATGCGGATGCCATTTGGGACATCTATTCACTTATAGACTATTCAAGCGACACTTGTGATGGGTACAAAAAAGTACCCTTAAAGCTATGAAGCGTTAGGGTAGGTGGAAGAATTTAAAAAATCGAACAATTCTTAGTAAAAGTAAAATCTAGTTTTCCTCCAGTGGAGTGTGTTGACCTCCGCGATTAACCGGTGCATGCCGCCTGTGACGTGGTCTCAGTTCTCGTTTTTCTAGACCGGGTGTACTCGAACACTTAAACTAACTTACGCCTCTAACCTCTAACTCACGCCAAGATCACGGCGCACAGAAGATTAGGAGAAATCTGTCATAAATCAGTGCCACCATTCTCACAATGGTGAGCCACTCATATTGTGGAAGCCGGACTCGCAAAGATGCCCTTTCCATAATCTAGCGTCCGGATCTCGACGAATCTCCTACAAAAATGTTATTGCCTCTGGTGAACGACGATCATGATGATGTGGTCAGTCAACCACCGAAAGTCGATTTTTTAATGTGTGTGACGAGAAGTGGAAGTGAAAAAGAATCTTATGGCAGGACCTAATAGGTGAAAAGGTTCATTAGACATAGAAGACGAATTACGACCCTAGGTATTGGGGAGTTGGAAGTGTGGCGTGGCAAGGGAGAGCGACGGTGATGTCTAAACGGGGCGAACTCGTTGAACCTGCCAGTTATGCCGAGTCTACTCGGAGATGGAATGGTGATGACCATTAGAAGATTCTATTCTACGCTCGTTATGGTATCTCTTTGCCATGTTCTTCGGTGGCACTTCTTTTACTCCATTCAACGTGATATTCATTTCTGGTAGGGAAGTAAGTTGGGTAGGAAAGATCTCCACTCTGGACCTGCTCGTGTTGGAGCCATTGAAGTTCCCTTTGTCAATCTATCAGCCGGAGCTCGCACAAGGGCAACACATGGCAAAGATTTGTTTGTTGGGTCATTTCTTCTAGCCGATCTTGATCTTCTGTCACCGATCGCAGCCTGTAGACGACTGTGATATTGCTTCCACGCCACTTTGCACATACACAAGTGTCTCCTGCTGCGTTTGTTGTGCTACTAGCAGCTCGATTTGTGAGCAGACCAGTTAGTGGAGTGAGAATTTTGTATTTTTTAACTTCCCTGCGTACTTGTACAGAAAAATGTCACCTTTAGAACTACAGAATCCCGAACCAAATGTGTCCCTTCATATGTACGTAAACTAGTAAACTCTTTGGAAGGCGTTAGGAGATAAAATGGGCTACAGGGAGGGATGCACAAGCAGCATCCCCTACACGCCGGTCCATCACAGCAGCCCCCCATGTAGGGTCTCCTGCTGGGAGTGATTTTTAGTTTTTCTCATTTCTTCATCCGGGCGCTTAGAAAAAGGTGCGTAGCGAAAGATACCGAGAAAGAATAGAAAGAAAAAAACAAGTAGAAAATCCAAAGCTGCTAGACACACGAAAACAGAGAAAAAGAATTAAGGCGCAGCAACACCCAGCACGGTTTGCGGGCTGGCCTCTTCTCCTGTACTTCGTTGTCCCGAGGTCTCCGGAAAGATGCTGCGGCCTAGATGAAGGCCGAAGCAGATTATCACGGATGCGCAGGGAAGTTTGAAACAGCAGACCGATAAAACGAGAAGAAAAGAGATAGGTCAAAAGACTTACAGGAAAGATTTTACGAGCGTGTTTTTTTTTGTATTTCATTTTCTCCATCTTATGTTGTGTTTTGAAAACGAATAAATCGGTTCTCTTTCGCTTCTTTTATCTTTTTCATTTGTTTTTTTTTTTCATTCGCTTTTCATTTTGCCTTCCTTTTTCGCTCTGACGTGCTGTTACGTTTCTACGTGGAGTTTTTCTACTCTCTTCTCAACTTCCTTATTACTTCTTTAGCTTTACTTCTTTCTGTTGTTGTGCTTTGGTTCCTTTATTTTTCCCTTATGCTTCTCCTGACATGTTCCCTCGTTCCGCTCGGTTCTCTCATGGGTCGGCATTTCCTTTCGTGTGATTGTTGTTATTATTGTTTGCGCTACACGCACATACAGTCACGCACACACATACTAACAGTAAGAACCATGAGGGCCAATTTTTCGGTTTCCATTTTTCTCTTCTTGCGCTTTCTTCCTGATTGCTTCTCCATTTCTTTCGCTCCATTTCTTTCATTCTCTCGTCGCCTGAAGCATATTTTTCTCTTTTCCATCTTCCACTCTTTACGAGCCTTTCAGTTTGTTCTCCATTTGATATTTCCTTTTTTCCATCTCAGCAGTCGCGGTTGTTTACGTTCGTTCTTTCTACCCTGGTTGTAGTCTTTCATTCGTACAGGTTTTTTTTTACGTGGAGATGAGTTCACTATTAGAGCGGGCACCAGGAAATGGTTTCCACCACTTTCGGACAACCTCCCACCTTTCCCATTCGTTCCCCATACACACACACCCGCACACCTTTCTTCTTTCTCGCGCATCGCATTCTTTGCCGTCGAGGATTTGTTCTCCCAACCATGGGGGTTTGTACGAAAGCAACACCAACATGATCGTTACGGCCCATTTTGTGGATTCTGTCTTTCTCTCTTTTGGGGTGCGCGTTTTCCTTCTAGCATCTTTCACTCGGAATTTCTACCCATCCGTCGCCACTATTCTCCCGCATTGGGCTCCTCATGGCACCGATTGATTTTGCCATCGAGAATTGTTTTGCCTGCAGGCCCCTGGTGGGGGATCGCGTGTTTCCATTTTTGCCTCTTCACTATGATTGATCTTTTTTTTCACCACCCCCCCTGGATGGTGCGGGAGGAATGGTAAAAGGATCGTAAAAGGCACGCCATCACCACCATCGGGTCATCTGGGACTGGGCACAAGTTGGGGATGCCTAAAAGGCTCGTATGGAACGTGGAATTTTGTGTGCTTTAGCAGCATGAGAGAAAGATGGAAAAAGGTTCTCAACAGGACAGGGAGTGTATGCGTAAGTTATTTACCTTCCAGAAGATGGTGGCTCGGTGAGGTTAGGATTATGCTGCCATGTCTCTCGCCCTATGTATTCCAAAGGTGTCCAACACGCCGTAGTTTTGAGAATTGAGGTTGCTGCTTCCCGGATAATTTGCTGCGCTCCAAAATCACAAACCTCAAATCGTCATCATTCCAAGAGCAAGGGAAAACCCCAAATCCCGATCATGGAGAAAGCCGTGTTGCGTATCCTCCCGGGTGTGTGTGAAGAAGCGATTTAGGAGGTGAAAAGGTTCGTTCGTTCGTTCTTTCGTGCATCTTCTCAAATTCGTAAGCGGCAGTTCTTCGCGCGTTGCTGCCCTAACCACTCCACTACATCCGGATGGATGGAGAAAGAGTTAAAATTTGAGATAATTTTAATTGGTTTCAAATCGCTTTTTTCCCTAGGATTTTAATGGTGCGCTTTGTTTTGCGTTTCCCCATTTCCCCCCGGTTCCAAAGCGGCGATCAGCAGAAGGAATAAAAAATAAACGCTGAGGATAACGGCACGCAACGGCGAGAGGTGTGTAGTAGTAATCCTGGAGCAGAAATTCCAGTGGTTACATTTTTGTTCGTACCCAGCTATCCGCGGCCTGGTATATGGACGAGAAGTGACGATATATTCTCATTACTTTAGCAAAGTTTAAAACACAATCAGACGGAAGATTCAGAAGTCTTCGGTGGTGCTTGTGGCTTAATATTTTGGGATGATGTTCATTTTTCCTACACTGCTTTCCCTCCTATCTTCCCGCTCGACTTTTTAGAGGACCATAGCTTTAAGCACCTTCTTATTATGCGTTAACATTTGTTCCTTCTCGGCTTCCTTCCTTTCGCATGGTTCTAATGAACGATCGTTTCAGCGTTTCTTGAGTTTTAAAGCACTTCTCTTCTGCGCTCGTTCTCGCCTGGTTCGCCTTGCGCGTTGAACGGTGGTTGCGCTTTCCAGCTTCCGAGGCGCGCAGCACAACTTGTACGCTGATGACCTTTTGAACGTGTCTAATCTTTGCGCTATACATTTATTTTCTTCAACCCATTTCCCATTTCCCTATTCCCTTCGTGCGCTTTCGGGGAGGATGTTGCTTACTGGCGTGGCGTTCTTGTTTTACTTCGGCATCACGCTTTACCGCCGACACGCACTCGCACTAATAAAGCGCTGGAAAACCCGCATAATTGATTTGCGGGGTCGTTTTTACTTGATCGCATTTGCTCTATTGCTTAACACACGTGTTGCGCACGATGTGTATTTTCCTTATTTAAATTCTCAACTCATCTAGCGATCGATTAAATGCACCAAACGCGGCCCAACACGACGGAGTGAAAGACGACGGATCCATTTGTTTCTCGCTGTTGTTACGCTTTTAGCTGCAAGGGTTCACTGCCCTTGCTCAGTTCCTTCCAAATACGAGGCGGATTAAGACCTATTGGATGTATACTGGCGGCGGTAGTGGAGAGAACATAGAGAAAAAAATCACAACGAGCACAATCAGCAACATCGGTCACATGCACACATCCACACTCCGAGCAGCATAATAAAAGCTGTCGTAATACGTTAACATAAAAAAGATCTCAATTTGCACCCTACGCAGCACCGGCCAGTAGGACACCGGTAGGTGTGTGAACCAGTTGTCTATGGATGGTTCATAAATTGTTGGGGAAACCAAAAAAATGGGAAGAAGACACACAACACCCCGAAACGGCGAACGCACCAATGTGAAACCCTTTTGATCGAAGGGTGCACACTCTCTCCTACCCCCCTAACCAAATGCAATGCAACCAAAAGTGCATCGTTCACCGGTTTTCCGCTTCCATTCAACAGCTTTTAATTTGCTGTGTGTGTGTGTTTGTGTGCCGCTTGCTTGCTATCGCCCCCACAACACTATGTACTCGCAATTAATAAAATTACAACAATTTCGCTGATTTTGCTTGCAGCAAGAACAAAAAACAAAATCCGAGGCCAACGCAACACAATTTTACTCTTGTAGCTTTTCCATATAGCTTTGGTCCGGTCTCGGTGGGGTCGAGTTTTCCGGATCAATGCAACACAGGGATATATGGATACAGCAACGAAATACATACAGCAGCAAATGGGGATGGGGATGGAATCGTTCAATTTCGGTTGCAACATTGGTAACCCGCTAGCGAACAAACATCAGCCCTTCATGTAGATGCTCATCCACCCACACCAATTTTCGATCCCGGCCGGACATTGAGGAATTTTTTGTTTTTTGGTTATTGTTGCAAAACAGGATCCACAAAGTGAGGGGGGTGCCAAGCGAAGCATTGCCAGTGTGTTTTATTACATCGTGCAAAAATCATATTTTTGGCCTGCATGTACTCCTGGTTTTGTTTTTGCAACATATTTTAAAGGCACCATTATTTTCGGGTATTTGTTTACGCAGCTGCATATGATGAAGTGTTGCACGCGTTGACGGATAAACAACAACACAGCGACCTTCAACTTGTGCGTTGAAATTTACCTATCTCCCCCACAAAAAAACATTGCAGGTTTTGAAAGATTGGTTTCTCTAAACATTTGCATGTTTCACATTTTAGCAGCACTTAAATTTGCCCACAACCAATGGGATTTAATTTTTGCACTAAGGAAATAGATTATGTCGTCCGAAACCCACCCCCTCCCCCCCCCTTGAACAATCAGCTGTTTTATTACCGTTTTGTGTAGTTCTTATGCCTCTCTTGCTGATAAGAAAACATCTTCCAAACTGACAGATCGCTCATCTAACAGCAGGCGCCATGTTTCTCTTCGTCAAATGGTCAAAGTTCATGTAACGTTTTGTTTGATGAAGATTTTTTTGATCCTTAATCGTTTTTGCTAAAATTGTTATTTTTTGTTTAGCGATTATCAACTCTTTTGTAGTAGTTCTTAGACATAGGAGCATGCTCGAACCAGTTAGCGGTTTGTATGTATGCGTGTGTGTCCGGGTTGTATGTTCGTCGTGTTATCAGCACTTTGGAGCCAAGAGCATTCAGATGATTGTGTTGTTTAACTATCGCTTCAACTTTTAGCTTGCCTTCTTACTCTCTGTGTAGTTCTGGTTTAATCAGCTTAAGGCAAACAAACACATAGAGAACCAGCTTGAAGTAGCAGGGGCAAGCTTTCCACAGCTACAACGTGCTGCATTTTCTTAAGATGAGCCATTTTGTCGTGGCGTAGAGTTTTCTAATGAGTGCTTTAAATGTGTTTATCTCCAAGTCTCCCTGAGGCAGGATCCAGTTCCTATCACCGATCACAGCCGATTAATCTTTAAGCTTAAACCCGGCCACCACGACGCGAACGCGATAAAGTGAGCAATTACTAATCCATTCGCTTGTCTCTGAACGATTTTAAATCCGCCAGTTTAAACGGTTGCGCGCGTCACTTTAAGGCTTTCGGGTGGGGGGCATCGTGCACACAGCCAAGATGTCACGATACAAACACACAACACTGCATTTCTTCGCCGCATACGGCACCATACGGCAATGCTTCAGTGTACCGAACACCGGAAGCATCAAGATTACGTGTCCGCGTGTGTACACCCCCCGGTTCCTTTTACCCTAGTTCTTCTGTCGCTCTTGTTGTTACATTATTACGGGTGCGAATCACAACCATACTACGCGCATAACCGCCACCCACCACCCACCTGTCTGGGCAGGTGAAAGAGAGAGAGAGAGCGAGATGTCTACGATTTCGTTATCTTACTTGCGGAAACGAGGTTTTCGCTCCTATTGTTACCTTTGTTGCCAAACGACGCAACAGGGAAAGAAGGAACGTAAGGTGTGTGCTCTGATAAGAAAAACCCGCGGACTCATGTCACACCGGACGCGGACCTCTAATATGTCTTACCTGTTTTACTGTTATTATTCTTGCAAATATTTTATCAGCAACGGCTACTCAAGTCTTACCAACTCTTTTTTTATTCGTTTCCTTGTTGTACTGGAATTAAAAGTTTCTCTTCAACATAATGTATGTCTCAAGTATACATGAAGTTTTTCCATAGATCATAAATCAGGAATTGTTTTTTCTTAATATTCTTCTTATCTTACTGCTAACTAAAGAGTGTAATATCTTCCCAAAACATGCCTCTGCATAATCGATCATATTTGTCCATCGTTTCGTCTGGAAGATAACGAAACAAATAGACAATATTTCGTCATTGGTTTGATACTCATGAAAAGGAAGTAATTAATCGCCGTATTCGATTGGCCAGGATGGAGTGGTTAGAGAATTTGTTCCTTTGCTCCTTTGCTATTTAAAAAACTTTAAAATGTTTATTGGCTTCTGCTATTGCATACGCTTGCTAATACAACAGCCAATTTACGTAACATATCGTTAGGATTTCTACACTACATCCTCTAATTCTCGATTTCTAATTGCTACTACATTCCCCATTCCATCTCATAAGGAGAAAGGTTACTGACTTTTCAAGGCTAATGGATTATCCATTCTTCACAAAAGTGAGCTTTTTTTTTATTCTAAACCATGCCTTTCCTTCCCGGTTTCGTCGAGGCAACAAAATACAACTTATCTAAATCTCTCATCTTCAATGCCGAAAAAGAAGCTTAAACGAAGCACAGAAAGCAGTCGGACTTCAGGTGCTTTGAAGTTGTAAAAAAAAAAGCCGGTAATACTGAGGGCCCGAAGTTTGATGGAAAGTTACGCTGATTACAGGGAGAAAAGCGCAAGAAAGCGTCTGCTAGAAGGGTTTTTTAGGATGGAGGTGCCGCAGTGAACGGAACTTCTTTCACGATACCCGTACGTTCTGGGAGGAGGTGGTTCGAGCCTCCGTCACTTAACTTTTCGTTGTGCCGAAGGAGATGAAGCGAATTTAACGAGGGGCCATAGAAAAACAGAGGCTCTCATAACGAGGCTTCGGTTTAGAGACTCGTTGGCGTGTAATTAAGAAGCTTCCTATTATGAGGTAAAGGTCCATATTGTATAGCTGCTCGTGATGATAGTTCATTGGACCATCCTGAAGAGGAGGTACACGTGTACGCGCACTGTACTATCGGATTTGGATAAGCTAAAAATAGAGAAGAAACAAAAACTACACTAGTCGAACAAATCGCCTCAAAACATAGTTCTTGCTTCGCGAACAGTGTGTTAACGTACACTGTGTAGTGTAAGAAGACGCTACCGAATTCCTTCACGTTTAGCAACGAAACCTTTTTTGTGTGGCTTTAAAAATCCATAACCGGGAAGTACGCCTGGTCACAAATCTTCTTCCTGTCCCCAGTATAATTGGACACAATTTGTCACGTAAATAGCCCGAACGCGGTCGAACCGATTGCTGGCTAGTACTGTGGGGTGATGCCTGCCTAGAGCTGTCCCTAGCGACGCACACGTCTGGCCCGACTGCGTGTATGCCGGCGATGATGGGGTTAAAAAATATGACCATCACATAATAAGAGCGCACACGACCCAGCCCCCTTACTCCTGCAACAATGGGTTGCATTCCTACAATAGGGAGAACCGAGGGTAGTAATCGAAATTGTCACGCATTAAGCCCTCGTAAGGCGCTAGTCGGCAAGGCAGATAACACGCACGGAACCGATAGCGCATACCCGTAACGGATGTGTAACGCACAAGTGTGTTGCGGTACGGCAGACAATGCAACAGGTTGTGTTGTCTCGCACTGTACTGTGTACAACACACGTGCGTTTGAAGATTCTCGTCTCCTATTGTGAGCGGTTGCTTTCATTTCTTATCCCGAAGAAGATTTGTTCTCTCTCGCGCATTCCACTATACACTCGGCGCTAAGTCTTTTTTGTGCGACTCTCATTTGACAGATGAGGATATCCGTCGTTCTGTTGCTTCTGATACGAACGACACTTCCGAGTTCGGAATTCTATGACGTGAAGACGGGACGGGCGCGCGTGTTTATTAGCGATGTTGCGTGCCAGTTCAATACCCTTTCGAAATTCACCTTGCGCCACCATACACGCGTCGTCCTACACACACACACACATATACAGCGAGATATTTTTGATCGGCGCATTATCTCAGAGAAGCGAGGGTGAGTATGAGATGATGGAAGCGTGCAAACAAGTATAACGGATCTACGAGTTCCGTTTCGCGGCTCAAGGACATCCGCGTACGACAAGACAGACAGTGACAGACATCGGGAATCAATTGCAAGCGTATGTATTGCGCTCGACTGCGGAAGAACCGCGGTGTCGTGGTGTTGTTGAACGAAACGTCTACGCTTTGCAACGTGGAACAGTCGCGGAGGGAGATGTGTAAATTCCGTTTCCTACTAGCGTCCATCGTCTGTCTCCGCTCAAATACGCACACACCGCTTCGATGTTCTGGTCCGATCTCGCTCACTGCTATGATCGATCGAGCACGTTTCAGAAAGCGAGATGCATGAGTTTGTGTGCCACCAACGGAGGAGATAAAGCGATTCTATTGATCGCTGTGATTTACCAAAACGCACCTCGCATCATCGTCAGTGTGCGTACTAGTGCTGCGGCTTCGCAACCGTACACAAATCAATTCCCAATCAATTCGAAACCGGTGTGAACATGTGAAGTTGTTGGGTCCTAAGCAGCAGCAGGGGCTAGGCAAGTAGGAACGAGTTGATATTTATAATACAGTTATCGAACTGTATGTGAGTGTTGTGTGTTTGTCGTCGACTCGAGGAAGGGTAGCCGGCACGACGGTTCGAGAGCCATTTTGATTACTTCCTGCTTGGGGCTTGCTACTAGCGTTGGTTGCTCGGCAAACTGGTTTCACAACGCGAGTGTCTGTCGCACCCGGCATTTGCGTTCTTCCCCTGCGTTCCATTTGCGTTCTAAGACGGCAAAATCTCGATCGATCGTGTGTCCGTAACGTATGTGTGTGTGTGTTTGTGTGATCGTATGGTATGCGTCATTTGAAACCGGATCGAAGCAACTGAGCCCTCGGTGGGAGCTCTGTGTCACCGTGTTCCGTACCTTCCTATCCGTGCGTGTTACTTCCCAGTGGAACCGATTATAAATTTGCGTTCGTCTTATAGCTTTTGCTATTCCTATGCTTCTTAAGAGTTGCCACTTGTATACAACCGGTGACGGGTGATCATCATTTGTTGATTGTTTAAGCTTTTTATTAACGCAAGCGCCATTATGATAATTAAAATCGAGACAAAACGGCATCCTCCGTACGATGGAGGTATATCAATTCCGATCCATTCTTTGGTTTGTTTTAAGTTGCGGATGTTGGGCGTTTATACGTGATTCTTGAGAGATCATCCTTGCGGAACATGCACCAGAGACACGGTAATGTTAAAAGGAGGAGAAGCATGCGCAAGCACACCCCACAGAACTGCTGGTGGTTGAAGATGTTTTTTCGCTGTCTTTTAGCTAATCCGCGCATTTCAAAACAGGAAAAGCAGTTCGTGCCGGGGCGTGGTGTCGGCGACTATATTGCCACTGCTGCGCCGGCAATTTCCGCATTCGTAATCTGTCATGCGATTCGCTCACACGTAACCCATAACACACACTCACTGAGCGGCAATGTTTGATAGCCTTAATTGAATGAATGTTACTGTGGCAAAAAAAAACCTGTTTTTGTAAATAATTGTAAATATTATTTGAAACAAAAACAAAAACAAATTAATCAACATCTACCGATTTTGGAAATGTATTCGCACCTTATTAGTTCGCAGCAACGATCCAACGATATATGCGGAACATGGTTTACCATTTTTCCCAATCAATCCACAACAGCTATGTTTGTATATGCGTACACGTGTGCTTTACGTGTCTGTACCCATGCTGTAGTTTCGTTGAGTTTTGTTTATATGCCATTTAAGTGCGATTTTGAACGGGGAAGTGGATGGGGTCCCCCTTTATCCGTCCCCCACACAAACATTTGGCCACCGAAGAATGCAATCGCCTGTATGTGTGTGTTTTTTTCGTCAAATTAATTATATGTTTCACCTTGAACGCTACGAACATCCGTCGTTTTGGTGTGTAGCAAAAAATCTACCAAAAACCTGTGACTCGGCAAAACATCTGGTTTGATTGGGTGGAATCGACGCAAGCCCATAGCGGAGCAGGAGGAAAAAAATCAACTGCATTTAATTTCCGCATCCGCTCGAGATGTGATGGATGTGTGCCAACACCGGGAAGAAATGTCCCAATAAATGTATGGCTGAGGAATTCTTGAATAGACCGGGATGGTATGCTATCCTTCTTATATCCCCCCTTTCCCCAAAAACGATTTGGCGTAGTGTGAGGTAAAATGGTTACACGACTTCCGCGACCCGGTAACGACACGGCGCAACCAACAATGCCGGATATGCATTTGATGCAATTTATACTCTCCCATACCACATACAACATCCATCGCGATGCATGATGGAGGAGTCGAGACAGCAGCATGCCTTCCAGCTAGAAGTACTGTAGACATGCTAATTTATTTATGCTAATCACTCTAGCGAAACCCTTCGGCCCACTTGTCCGGCATTAAGCGAAGGGTGTTCCGCGGTTCCTTATGAGTGCACGTTCTTACTTTGCCACCCCCACCCCCTATCCACCTTCAAGCCACGATTTGACCGACCCACTCGTTTTCCCTTTCCTTTCTTACGTCAGTGGAGAAGAAAGAGCTAGATAGGGAGAGGGAGGGCAGAGACAGAGACAGAGAGAGAGAGAGAGAGAGAGAGAGAGAGAGAGAGAGAGAGACTCCTAAGCATGAAGTTAAGCTAGAGCTATAAGTGGTTCACTTCCTGTTCGCGAGTTGCAAATCGAAAGAGAAGAAAAAAACCGCAACAAACATTCGGCTGTCTCGCTACACCCGTCCCCACGCCTGCCTGCTAGATTGCAAAACCATCTCCCTCCCCATTTACCACCACCCACGTGACCCATAAAATCTCCGTTCCGTTTCGCTACGGTTAGCGACGACGATGAACACGGAAACGCGGAAATGTGTTTCACTAAGCACGCGCTCGTTTGCCCGTAGAGTCAACTTGTCGGATAATTTGAATGTCCCCCCGCACCGTTACAGTTTGTGGAGGATATGCGGAGTGGGGGTCTGACTTTGCGCGGCGAGAAGGCAAGAAATTAAAATGTCGTGAATCATTTGGATTTCCCCGCCCTGATCGTGGATTGGCCATCTTCATAGGGGTTTATGTGGTTGGAATTTGGACATTGCTTTTTGCACGTTCTTAACTGTTCGTGGTGTTCGTATGATGTGATTAGGTCGGCTCGGTTCTCACGCTTCCGCTTGGAGAGTTACAGGTTCTTGCCAATCGCGCACTCACACACGTGCGCGTTCGCTTGCCGGAGGGGGTAGGACAGTCTTCTATCTAACCCACCCGGAAGAAAAGGTAGTACGCGTAGCTTCGTAGTCTACGGCTTCCTTCTAACTCCCGAAAAGTGGCACCTCGTGCACTCTCGGTGACAGGAAGCCACATTTCGAACGAGTAAGCGGAAAGCATTTAGTGGTTTATTTTTAAACCAACGCAAGCATTGATTTTGCCGCTTGCAAAAGGGTGGTGGAGGAGCACAAAGGTGGAATAGGCGAGCTCACTCTTTGGATGTCCTCACTAGACGACGACGACGACGACCCAAGTCAACCAAGTCCGAGTCCAAGTCGACAACAGGGCGCAAATCATATTTCCGTATCTGTTGCTCTTGTTCTCAACGACATTTCCATGCAGTCCTTCTCCCCACACTAAACAGCAGCTGACTCACGCTTCCCGGCTTCAACCCAGCTAAAATGAACCTTCCCGTAGAGAGTTGTTTCTTTATTTTTGTGTTTGTACCTTTTGATTCTATAAACCCTACTATCGCACCACTCGAGAATCGCCGTTGCCGCGAAGTTTGCCTCACATCGTATTTGTGAATTGCATCTGCACGGCAGCGATGGAGATGATGCATTCGCGGTGCAATGCCGATGCACACTTCCATCTCCTTGCACCGGGCAGGAAGGAAATATTAAATTAAAAGTAATAATTAAGCGAAGCAAAGGCATTTGATGGATGTGGACAAGGGTGTGTATACCTGTAGCCAGTCTTGTTTGTGTATGTGCGTGGATATGTAGCTTTTCAGTAATTAATGTGCCCAACATCATCCACTCGACTTCACGTGCACACCCGCCAATGCAAGAAGGCAAGTGGGACAGTGGTACCACTTCTCTACTTTTTTTTTGGCGAATTATCATCCCAACGAGAGGAGTAATGTCCTACTTGGAGTACTGTGCCTTTTTTTCGTCTGCTAAAAGTGTAGGGTTAATGGGAGACGCATAGGTTGAAATGTACTGCTGGTGTAACTCGTTAGGAGGATGCACTTGAGCCGATCGGATGACGATGATGAACAAATTTGTCCCGGAAGCTCTCTCTCTCTCTCTCTTCACACTCCTGTTCACTTGTTAAAACTGAATCCCCTACTGCTTTTTTATTACTTTTTGGATCAGATTATTTAATTGCGAACTCTAGTGTGAATGCCTTGCGCTTTAACAAGCCCTTACCCTTTCCTGCACACTACACCGTCTGTTTGTTTTGAAATACCTCGTTTGAAATACAAATTTTTAATCCACATAATTATCTCTCTTTATTTACAGAGACCCTCAGCATCAGATTTTTTGACAGAGTGAGAAGAAGCGGTTTTCTCTAATCTGCTTTTCGGATGTCGCATTGGAGGTTAAAAATACTGGAAACGTAAGTTTACAATATTAATTTTGCACGTATTTAAGCATAGATATATTCCTTAATGTAAGCTGTTGACCTGAAGTACAGAAGGATAATTTTAATACACTTTATGTCCAATCAAAATTATTTTGAGGATAGTGCAGCTGTTCCTAAATTAACACATGGCTGTTCATCTCATACGAAAGTCTTGATGTTGGAACTGAAATACGGCTTTCCTGAGTGTATCTTGAGAAATACATTTTGAAAGCCTCAAACATATCCATCTTAAGATTTTAGAACCCAAAATATTAAAATCAACATTATGCTTCGTGCATAACTCCGCGTGCTCGTTTACTGGTATGTAAGTGTGCGGTCGTTGTGCATTTAGTGGTTCGTCTTCTTCCGCGATCGCCTATACACAAAAACTGTTTTACTTGCGTGTTTGTACCGAAAAAACACTAGTGCTACAAAAACACCCCCCCCACTACGCCGCTCTCCCTTCTCTTCAGTCACGTTGTTCATCCCTTTCTACAGGCGCGGTACAGGTGAATGCCGTACGCGTTGACGTAAATAATACGCAAAGCAAGACCACGATCTACGATCAAACTCCGACGTCCAGCACCATTGGTCGGCCATTCGTCTCGGTGATGGGTACCGTTTCTTTTCGCGTCTTGTAATGTTGTTTCTTCGGCTCAGTTCAGCTTCGATTTACTTCCAATTCGTGTTACCAACTGTTCAAATCTGACTCACACACACATATACAGCACATACAATATATGGAGTGAGTGGGGGTCTTACTTCCGGCAATGCTTGGTAGGGGAACAGTTTTTGCATGAACCGTTTCGTTTTGTGCCGGTGTTCCGCGACATCCGGAACCGGAAGTATGTGTTGTGTTCGCCCGGTCCACGTTTACCGGACCGGACGACCTTCGAACCTAGCCCGATCGGTCACGTCCATTCGATCTCCAGTGGTCCTACTTTTTTGTTTGTTCTTTTCCTTTTTGTGTTGCTATTTCGTTTATTTCCTTTCCCTTTTTTACACTCCCCTCCAATCACAGTTGCATATTGGCCGTAATATTGGCACACCGCTGCTCGATTAAGCCAGAAAGAGGGAGTAAATACATACTGGTCGCGAATTTATATCGCCGCGATCTCTTTCCCAATAAAACGGCATGGCGGCAGCAATGGCAACGACTGCTGACGACGACAAGAACTTATCTCTTCCGGGGCAATAAATCTTCTTTCACCATTTCCGGACCGGTAAGCGGAATGTGAGGGAGATTGGGGATGATGCGGGAGAGTGGTTGGGGAACACCGTCGCATAGAGTTTCGTCTCGGTTGTGGATTGGTGTTTATGTTGTAGCATTTATTTTTACTTCAACTACTCTATAACTTCTCTTCGCCCTTCTACAAGCGCACACTCAAACACACACACGTCCTTTCGACTCCACCTTCCTTTCTGATGCCGGAAATGTACGAATATTTTCCTGCACCACCACCGGGGATCGCTTTTCCATTTCCGGAACAATGTCCAGCGGAAGACTACTCCATGGTCGAAATCCTTGATCCTTTGTCTTTCTCTCTTCCCCGCTAGTTTTATACCTCACGGCGATGGCATATCACGGGATGATGTGTATGTGTGTGTCCATAAATTTGTATTGATTTTCTCTCGGTCACTTCCGGAAATTGTGGGCAATATCCCCGATTTCCATTATCATTACCTTCATCGAGTGAGCGATTATGTTTCGCCGCCCCTATAACATTCTCCTCCTCTGTTCCCAAAGTTATTGCTACCATTTTCATTACCGGTCCGGAAGGGTTTTGGAAGGATGGGAAAATGTCCTCGCGATGGAGGTATATTTATGGATGATGTTTACATGCTCATTGTATGAAGTTTTGGTTCCGGTTGTTGGTGGAGAAAGGGGAAAAAGAACCAATAAAAACAATGCAAGTGTATGCGTGGATGGTATGTAAGGTAAAAATTAAAATACATAAAACGAATCTCAATAAAACTCTACTGCAGAACAATGCGGGTAAAATTTGCAACATATGTATATATTATTTCATATTAGCGGGAATTTTTCGCATACTAACGACGAGTTTATTTTCACTCATCAAAAGAATGGAATTGTGATTTAAAAAACATAAAATATTTCTCTGTACGCTTTTTCCGCATTCCGTGAATTCTGCCGAACTTTAAACTAGTATAATACATGCAGATACAGCTTCTCCACATACCACAAATGTGTGTGCAGTGTATTTATTTTCAACTGCATGATGCAAACGATGTGTTGGTGGAGGGAGGTCACTCCCAGCCGCCTCTGTTAGAACTCCCATAACATGGTGCTGTATGCGTGTGCGATGCCTGTTCGATTTTTTATTCTACTTAATTTTTGGGGAGATATAAAAGGATATATGCTCCACCGGAATCGGCAAAATGTATGTTTCCATGTTGCCCTCACAGATATTCGCCTCTATCCATCCGTTATCCTCGCTCCGCTTTCCATTTCCTGCGCTTTTGGTTCTGTTTCCTGTCTACCCTATGTCCTAACCTCTGCTCACACCTCCAATACTCATTTCCGGTTTTTGTTCCTCTTTTTCCATTTCATTTAATTTTCCCGTACACTAACCTTGTTGATTTTTATACATGTTTGTGAGGTTGGGCTATGTGTTTGTGTGTGTTGCCAAAAAAAGGGAAAAAACATGACCGAATGAAAATCGGACAGGAAAATGTTTATAGATTTAGTAAGAGTAGTAATATCCGGTTTCCTTCCTCGCTTTTCGTGGTGGTTGTAGTTGGATTGCGTACTAGTCAGGTAGTGATGTTGGGCAGTAGACATGACGGTGGACGCCGAGGACCAGTCAATTCGCATTGTGTGTGTGGTATTCGAAAGGGAACGAAATTGAGGAAATTGATTTTTGATCCCGTCCACCCGTCCACACAAACGATGATTACGTATGGACACCAGCAACGGGATGATGATGTGTGCGTACGTTGTAGTGTTTTATTATCATCCTGTCCGTTTTTTTTTTCTGCCCGCTGTTCATTTCATATTTGGATCTCCTTCATTGGCCTTCATTCGAAACAAAAAGAATAAATTCAGAGCGACATATAAGGGCGATACATCGCTCCCGCACATAACAGGCCAAAAATGTATATCACAGTTGGGCGAAGTTTTGGCGAATCTGTTGGCCCGCCAGTCGGTCATGGAATCGTGCTCCAATAAAAAGGGTTAAAATAAAAACTTTCTACTACACCTCTGCCCAGGTTACGAGAATTCGCTGGAACGGGAAATCTCAAATTATCTGTCGAACGAAAAATCAAAACGAAATGAGGACACACACTGCCCACTGTTACCCTTTGGCTATGTCCACCGAGCTCTGAATGCAAGAACACACTAGAGTGCATTAATTAGACGCAGCAACACACTCATCCCAATCTTCCCGAGTAATGTGGCAATCGGCAACGCAACGATCGTAGCCCCCGGAACTCTCCCGAACACACCGTTACCTTTCTTGTTGTGCCATGGGCCGAAAATTGAAATATTAACTTTTATTTGCTATTTCCGGTCGCATGTTGTGTTTGTCCGCACTGGACGCGGACCGTTTCTCGGGAGAGGGTTTTTCTCGTAATCGGGGTTGACCTCGGGAACGGCGCGAGCTATACATCGTCCGTTTTCACGACTGCCCCCGTGTTCGACAGCGCTTTCCGGTCCATCAATTGTCCCCCGGGCGGTCGTGTGAAATGCTGCAGCAACGTAGTACACTGTTTTAAGGCGAAAGGATTTCATCTCAGCCCAAAGCGAGAGGGTCCGTGATTTAACGTGCGCGCGTTCGCCTCCCTAGTATCTCCCCGCTCTCATTCGATTTATCTTTCATCCGGTGCGAGAGGAATTCCTTCCCCGGATGCGAACCACTGCGTGAGTGAGTGGTCGTCTGCGATTTTGGCTCGGTGCTGCCTTGTCTGATCATTAATTTTATTGCCCTTCCTTTCCCAAAAATTCCTTTCCAACCCGGTATGTGTGGAGAGAAAAAACGCAAAATTGGAAACGCTTCTGGGTCATATTCTCTCGGTCAGTTCAGACAAATCGGCTGATTTAGAAAGAAGAAGAATTCTCCATTGGCCAGGAAGACGCCGTCCGCCATCTTGGTGTACTATACGCTTCCTTCGTGCTACGCTCCAGTTGTTTATAAACAACTGCCCAGCGACCTGTCAAACAGTGGCCGAGCGAGATCCACTCGCACACCATTTGTCTCGAGTGGGTGCGAGACATTGAAGGTCGATTAGAATTTTAGTCGCCGTATTGTTGGTGGAAGAGAGTAAAAATAAATTAGCCCTCAATTTCTTTAGCATCCTATATTCCTGATTTAAATTGCTCTTATGAGGTTATGTGTCAATTAGTGCAACATTTCTTTCGCAATTCCAGAGGAAGAAAACTATCGTTTAACTAACGATCACGTCGCTTGATTGATCATTTGTACATTTGGGATGAGAAAGACGTGGGAGAGAGGGTTCGCTACCAGACTGTGTTCAACGTAAGCTCCTACTCCTGCGAAAGAATATTACGTGATCGTTCCATTCCAGCTGGTGGCTCGTTTCCCATATGAACCGGAAAAAACGGTGCGAACTCGATCGGTTTGTCATCGGGTAATCAGCGTTATACCACTGCCGTCGCCGACTGGGGATACGATGTGGACCAGTTCCATCGCACGCTGGTGCGTGGCTGGAACCGAGGTGGTAACGTAGCGTAAGTTACTTAATCGTGTTATATGAATTTTAAAATTTTTGACCGACTTTTATGCTTTCCTTTTGTACGCTCTTTCTTTCCAATCCCCTGAGCAATCGGAGGAAAAGTGTGTGGGTGGGTGGGTGAGCGAGAGAAGCAAGGCCCTATTTGTTGAGTTTGTTGATGCGTGCCGTTTCTTCCGCTTTCTTCCAGCGTCTATCCCCCCCGGTTCACTTATGCACTCTGTCTCTTATGAAAAATTGCACCTTTCAGATTTGTCTTCCCGCTCTCATGCGGCATTCGTGCTCGATGGTGGGAAGTGTTGGTTGGTCCGGGTGTAGTAGCGGTAATGAAGTAACCACGCAACAACCGCCGTCGTCATCGCAACACGCAGCTCAAATCCAGCGGAACTGTTTTGCTGGATGATGTGAGCACTGAAGAAAGATGTGACGTAACGTTTGTTGAGGTATATCTTACTCGTCCATACTACTTAACGATCGCGTTTGATCGTGCGTGATAGGGAAAGCACGAATGTAGAGAAGGTGTTTGTTGTTTTGCTTCTTCTCCTGTTCAATTTATCTCTTGGTCGAAATGGAATTCGCCAACAACAATGCACATACGCCACTCACCTACTGGGGTGGTCTGTCTCTTCTGGGTTGTGTGACGTAATACTAAATCATGAACGCCAGCAGCGAGCTACAAACTCCGAAGGGGAAACCCAAACAATATAACACCATCAAACCATGATTCCTGAATATGATTTCGTTTGTGACTCGCAAGACTCTAACACCAACTGCTGCTATGTGCGTTACGAGATACGAGAGCTCGACGAATTCTAAGTCACATGTTAAACCTAAGCAAAGTTGTATACACACATGTCCGGTACACATAATGGAAAGATTTATTGAAGTCACAATGATCCAATTCCTTCCTATTTAATTCGGTCGTCACACGACGGCGTACGATCAACACGCAAAATGTCATTCGTAAGCATATTCTCTCGTTTTCTTCAGAAATTTAGGCTGGAAGATGAACGAAGCATTCTGTAGGATTTAAATAGTAATCTCGCACGAAATCCCAAACTGTCAGCTCTTTAAGCCGTAGTCACACCTTGCAGAGCCTGCCTCCAACAGAGAGGAGATAGCTATTGTGTCCAATGCTCTAGATCAATGTATTCTCAAGACTTTGAAGAAATTATGATGACAATCTCTATCCATTTCACTCGGAAAGCAGAGGACAAGCATTCTTCTTTCATAACGGTTTAGAAACTCTTGTCAACTATCCCACTTTCACTTAGAATAAAAAATGTCATTCTTGCGTCTACTGGAATTTAAAACAGGATTTGGATTGCTATTTGGGGACGGTGAGCATTTTCCATCCAAGTTTAAAACAATTATGTATTCAGACGCACAACCGTTGGGGTCTAAAAATGATAAAACGCAACTGAATCTTTGTTTGGAAAGCTTCCAATATTATCATATCTCTCTAAATTGCGGAACGTTGCGCGGACAGTCATCGTCGGATCAGATTCTCATCCTAGGACGGTGGGGTGTCTGTGACTAACAGCAAGCTGCCGGAAATGGCCAAGCTCTTCCACCTCCACCACCACCTTCATCTAACCCCATTTGTTCAATTGCGTCATCACCGTGCGTCGTTCGCTAGCCCAGGTAACAGCACGGAGTATTGCGTCCCTAGTAATAAACGATCAAGCTCGGTTTTAATCGGTTGATTGATCGAGCGAAATGAATTTCCTCCCGATGGAAATTGATTTTAAAACGCTCATTACAACACAAAACGAGATGAAAATTGTGCTATGTTCGTTACCTCATTTACGCACCTGTTTTATAATTGATGATTGGGAAATGATGAAGTTCGGCGATCACTTCCTTGCTTCAAAAGTGTCAAAAGTCGTGGCAAGTATCATCCTGTGAATCTCTATTCCGCACATTGCGTACTCCTCCGCACAAATGTGTGTATGTACAAGCAGGTAACGATGGATGTCGTTTAGTGAGACACCAGCAAAAGTAGCGTTCACGTTTACTTAGGCGTGAAGATGATGTGAGCGTTACGTCACGTCAACTCGGTGGGAACTAGTGTGTTGTACCACGTTTAATACTTACTCAACGCATGTTTCCTGTCTCTCACTTCGGGGTTGGCACTCAACATCTCGTCATCTGGCACATTCCACAGTAAGCGGATCTATGTTTTTATCTCCCAGCAGGGGAAGCAGTCAAGAATGCGCTAGACGGAGCAACAACACTGAAACCTGACCTGTGTGTAGTACAACAGGTGAAACGAGAGAAAACCATCTAATGGTCGTGTCTCTTCTTCCATATTTTCTCATTTCTACGCAAAAAAATGTCAAAAAGAACAGTGTCATGCCTTGAGAAGTTGGGATGATGGAAGTTTGGTTTTGTTTGTCCTTTACATACATTTATGGATTTGTGTTTTGCGGGAGATAGAAGAAGTGAGACTAACGACGAACCATTACTATGCGTGAAATGTGGATGATGAGGAAAAGGAAGCACATGCACAGAACCCTACTCCAAACTGGCTGATCCCCCAAACGGGAAGCACTCGCCAAACCCGCCGCCGACTTAACGATATGCAAATGAGATGAGAACGATCGTAAGTAACTACACAACAGTCGCGGTATAATGCTGTCGACGATGCCAGCAAACAACGATTTTAAGGAAGTTTCACCTAAACCTAAACGAGCAAAAGAGAGGTGTTGTGGATGCTGCTAAACCCTGAACGTTTGGATGTGGCCTCGTGTGTGTATGTGGCAAGCAGCATAACAACACGTTTTACAATCTGTTCTGTTGCGTTTGCTTCCAGCATCAATCCTCTACTCGATCCGAGTAAACTTCAAACACAATGTGATGCTCGTGAGATCGTGATGAGAACTCTGCGCTGTATATGTATATGTGTGTGTGAGAGTTAGTACAGCACTATCATCTTACAATCTGGCAGATCTGCTGTAAAAAAAAACTTGATCGGATCGAGATCAAATTGGAATTGGAATTTGTTTTCCTGCTCCTGTACTGTGCGTGTGTTGAACATCAGACACCTCCCCAACGAACTTTTGCTTACAGGAAACGGCTCGTTCTCCATTTCCCGTAGTTCCAGCCACTCATCTCGCTATCACTCAGCTAGTAAGAATGAAGTGTGGAAATATCAAAGCCGAACACTGACCACCAAAGGGATACGATGGGGAGCGGGTTTCGAGAGATAGTAACGTTTCCTCGTTCGCACATGGAGTTAAGCCACTTCCTGTGCTAAAACCTCTTTGCCGATGTTGTTTGTTACCTTCTCAAACATTATACACAGACAAACGTGGGTCAAATTTAAAACACCATGTGTGTATACCATTTTGTGGTGTTTAAAGTTGGATCTTAAATTACTTTTCTTGTGAAACACCTCAACAGCCTGAAGCCAGGTAGATGGAGGCGCCCGGCTAGGAAAGTGGGGTGAAATGTGTTTTAATCCAGCACATTTCGATTGCAATTTTCATTTTCATCTGAAGGTTACAGTACACATTACTATCCCTCCTAGACAGCGATCTTCCGGTACGGGAAAAGCTATATTGCAGTCGTGATTTATATACTTGATCCTCTGGTGATGGCGAAAAGGGTGCGGGAAGAAACGAAACGGTCATCAGGGGTGGTTTTGTTTAGCATTTTTGTAAATATTCATTCGATGAGAACATACTCTTCCGTGCGCGCTTGTCTTCACCCACTCCTCATCGTTCTTTATTCCCTTGCCCTGGTAATACCCCGCGTGTACGTGTACGAGCGTAAGTACGGTTCTCGTGCCGCCGGTTTGCGCCATTTATTTAATGTATGTTGTGACGCAAACTAAAACCACCGTTACATTGGTTGCATCGGTTACAAGGGGATGGAAAATGTGTTCTGTCGATCTGCAATGATCTTCTTTGCACCGTCTACCGTCTTGTGGTGTACTTATTTTAATGACTTCCTTTTCCTTTCGCCTCCTGCACAATCAATGTTTCTTGGTTACGATCGTCCACTGGTTGAAGAGTGTTGTTACGGTCCAAGACAAACCCATTCTTTCGATGGATAATTATTGCAGTGTTGTCACACACACTCCCGTCTACTCGTCCATCCAGTAGCTTTTGTGTAATGATACATCAATCGTTGGGAAGCTTTGCACACACTCAAAGAGAAAAACAAGTTCGATCGTTTCATTATCGATTAATAACAGACTTGCGCCATACGTTAACGTTTATTCTCGACTTTCGGAGTGAGTTGACAAAGAGGAGAAAAAAGAACCGTAACAGTCGCATTGTGATAAGAGAGGTCATAAGGGATGTGTGTTACAATCTCGCCGAAGTAAAAAAAATGTATCGAAACAGATTATGTGCGGAGTGACAAAACGCGTTTTAATGCGAAATGCCTTTGCTCCTGCGTTACCTCCTGAACGCTTATCATCAACATCATCACAACAATGCTCCCGATGAGTGCAGGCGAGCACTGCGCATAAAACCAAACTGGCAAGCAAAGTCCGGATGAAGCAAAAGATGAAACTCCAAGCATAAATACACACGCACACGCTGTGAACTTTATTTATAATATCATTTTAGTTTCCGTTTAAACCGGTTATATATGAGGGCTCCCTCTTGAAGTCCGGCCGCTCTCGTCCTGCTTCCCTTCTCGGAACGGTAGCGCGCACAGGTTCTTCCAAGATACCAATCCATCCGTTTCTTCCCATTTCCAAACCATTCCCGCGATGAAAAAAGCTCTGTACAAAGCTTACGATGAAAAACGGTGGTCACATACTTGTTGAAGAAAGGGTAGAAAGATGAGCCCCCCGTTGCATGTTCCGTTCTCACACTAGTTCGCTTCTCCGCTTAGCGCCAACCTCAGCGAAGCACATTTCCGAAAGCAAAAACAGACAGGACTTTACGGCTCTCGCTCTATCTTACCGATGCAGGAAACGAACGTAGCATTAATAAGTAAAACACAAAATTAACACACAAACCAGCAATATACCTTCTTGTACACAGACATTCTTTCGAGGATCCAATACCTTCTAGATGGGGAAGATTTGCTGGCAGGGCCAGATCGCGCACCCTTGGCAGACGAAGGAAGGCATTCAGGTCTTGGAGGCTGTGTCAGAGATGGGCTTCATAAAGGCACACACGGTACATGTGAAGAAGGCAAAGAAGAAATTGAGAAGTAGAGAGAGAGAGAGAGAGCTTAATATGCCGTTCCGTTAAGGGTTGGACGAATTACGCCCGGTTCCGGATTGAATAGAGTACCTAATGAAAGATCCTCATCCCACAGTTCTTGGGATCTTGATGTTTTAAGATAGTTTTTTTTGTGCCCATTTTTGCATACGGGAAAGAGACATAATTGTATGGAACGCACTGTAAAAAGGTGAATGAAACATTCATCATTCGTCATGAACATGTGGTTGTGGTCACGATCAACTGCTTCCGCTAGAACGGCAAGGAATGCGCTCCAGATCTCTTTTTTACTGCTGCTCTTACACACATAACA
>AXCM01001379.1:0-40684 GCA_000473375.1 Anopheles culicifacies
TTTTTTTTCTATCGCCCTTCAAACAGCCAAACCTTGATGGTTGGCTACGAAGGGTCCTTTGGATTCTTGCCACCCCTCCGGAGACTAACGGTATTTCTTTCCGAAGGATCGAAGAAGACTCGTTTTTTTGAGTTCCTTCAACAGTCATCATTTCTTGAGGATATGAATTCTAACGCTTTTTTATGTTTAGCTACGGTTGCGAGTGTGTGTATGTGTGATTTTCTTCGTAGTTTTTTTTTTTCTCGCCGGCACGGAAATGGTTTTGTTATTAATATAAATCAAAGATATAATTAAGCATTCAACCCGGACGCTCTCGCTCTTTCCCGCAAACTCGTCATGCTGTTCTGTTTCGCTTTATTGTTTCGGTGCGTATATCCGGCCATGTACGAGGCCAGCCTAGAAGCGTTGGACGGAAGTCGAAGTTGGCCAAAAAGACGACGGATGTGGTGAATTTGATCCCGCGTTACGGAACGTTCCCAAAAACGCTTGTTTTCCTTTTGAGGGCTGTAGATTTTTTTCGAGTTTCTTTCTTTTTTTTTGTAGTAAGATTCACAGCTTTGCTTTGTATGGTCCGTTATTCGGTTTGTCAGGAGTGGTTTTTTTTTCCTTTCTTTTCTATGGTACAAAAAGTAATGTGCACTCGTATGCCATTTGTACTGTCATCCTGTGAGAGGATCACTTCCTTTCTTATAACCTTTTTTTATATTGAAAGGACAAAATAAAAGCCTTTACAAAAAAACAATACACATGCTTGCACTATCTCTTACGCATCCTTGCGTGACCATGATAAGAAGTGTGTTTTTGTGTGGTTACTACAAAAAAGTACAGATGAACGTTGATTAATTTTCAAACATCTTCAGAATCCGGTGAGCTTGATGCGTGCGGAAGCCACTGAAAGCGGCTTTTCATGGGTCGCGCTACCGAATACACACATATTTTACCGTCCGACCGGATATAAGCCAATCCTCGCCGAGGATTGCGTTCCCGTATTTCCTCGCGGCGCCCACAACATCGACCCGAAAAGGATGCGGAATGGGTGGCGTATGGTGTAAGATGATTATTTTCTTTACATTTCCCATTTTGCCGTTAATCGATTGCCAGCTGTGCCGATGCCCAACTCGAAGGGGTTTCGACCGGTGCATGAAACGGATCGGAATCGATCGCAACGAAAGGATCATTTTCGTAAAGCTCGATGCAGTCGACGGAAATGGATTTCTTAAAGGAAGGCGTGTGTGTGCGTTTTATTCGCTTATAAAGACATCCTTTCTTCATCCTTAGAGATGGATGCAGGCACTAGAAAACGAGTTATAAATCCGCGCTGAATCTTTTGTAGTTCCTTTTCTCTTTTTTATTGATGGGCAAAGAAATGATGCACTTTGGAGATGGTATCGAATGCATTTGCGTTTGTGTTTTTCTATATTGTGTTTGCGAAGAACAAAGGCATTCACGCTGCGGGTGTGGAAGCATTCAAAAAGAGAGCCATTTTTAGGGTTTTAATGCAAAAAAGAAGCGAATTAGATATTAATGTTCTAATTCTTGTTTAGTTTGAAAGATTATTTCACACAAACATAAAATTCTATCCTTCTACACAAAGGAAAATTAAAATGATTTTTTTTCCTTTCTCAAATGCCCGTGGTCATGCAAGAACATGAAAAACGTACCTAATCGCACGTATGTCCTTCCAATTCCACTCTCTGGACAAACTCTCAATCATCTCGAGCAGTTCTTATCACACACGCGCATCGATGGCAAAGATATGTCCTTACCATACCGGTGGCCGTACGTTCGGTCATCCTACTCACTCACGTACGATGGCCCTGCCACATACCAATGGACACGGGCAGCATTATCCTTTTGGTCACCCGGGAACCACCCCACATATCTATGTACAACCGTGGACGAGGGCCACTCCGATGGCCAATCGTGTATGGCGCTTTGCAAACTAGAAAGGGTGAGTAGAGGGTGCAATCCACCACCCCCAACATCCCCAACCCAAAACATAAAGCACATATACCGAGCATGTATGTTCTCGGTTGCGGTATGTTCGCTTCGCTTCTGCTCGCTAACGTCGGAAAAACCACCCCGTAAACACATACACCCGTTGAACGCTACTTCACCACCAAGGTGGAAGTTTTCGTCCTGTTCCGAATTGTGGTGAATTTGTTTTCTTCAGCATTTCTTCTCACCACATACACATACGGAAAAGTTTGTGCGTACATGAGAAAATGAAAAAAAAACCGCTACCCCTCAAATAGCAAGTGAGTGTGAGATTTTGTTTCGCCGTTTTTGTTCCTTCTCACTCTCTCTTGCTCAGCCGTGAGATCCCGCATTAGGGGTGAGTGAGCGTACACTGAGAGTGAACGATGAGAGATACTCTGTTTTTTTTTATCTTCTCGAGTTTACTTTCCATCTCGCTCTCTAGCTCTCTCTTTTCTACCTTCACGTCAATCCAGCGTTTTTTTGCTTTGTTTAGGGTCACCCAAAAAAAGGATACTTCACCCCTCTTTCTGTGTGTGTGCGCTCTCCCTTACTCGCCCCTACGTACGAACGTCGAGAACACCGAGATGAGCGATTCCGCGCAGTGGTGTGTGTCATGAGGGTTGTTTTTCTAGCTCTCTTTCTCTCGCACTCATTGTCACCCTGGCGTGCGCTCTTCCTATCTCTCTCACGGGTGCGTTTTTCATCGTGAACAAAGTAAATAAAAAAAACACTAGCACTCACTCACACAAGGGTGCCCGGAACCGTCCGTTGGTCCTTTCTTCCTTAGGGGGTTGCGGTGTAAGCGGGAGACGAGATGGGCTGACCCGTTTTGTGTGAGCAGTACGCATGCTTCCACCCTATGTGCGTGTGCGAGAGTGCGTGGTGTGGTGTGGTATGGCTCTGCGTACTTGCCGTCCAAACGGTGGACAACGTCTTGTGAGCTAAGCCCGAAAAAGGCACCAACCCCGTGCCCTTCGTTGCGCCTTTCGCTCACTATCGTGTCGTTGTGTTAGTGTGCCAGACGAGAGGCGACCGTGGCGAGGACAAACCGAACAGGAGAACTCCACCACACGCCGGAATATCGTCGTCGCGAACGGTCCGATCTCCGTCGGAGCAGCACGAAACGTACGAAACGTTTGACCCTTTTCGAAGCAAACTCGCTGAGCTGACCCCGTGTGGGAGAACAATCCACTGTCCCACCAAACGGTCAACCGCTGGCCAGCCATTATCAGAATAGTCTGAGCTGTTGTGCATAAAGAAGTTCGGTGTACGCAAGAACGAAAAACAAAACCATGACGAAACGCGCCAAAAGTGTGTCCCGGTGACAGCAGTGTGAAACAGTGCGAGATTTTTCCTGTGTGTTACGGAATCAACCTTTTAAAGCGATTTAACTCCCGTACTAGTGCCACACTTTAAGAACACATTGTCCTTTTCCGGGGAAATTTTTGTTTTGTGTTTTTTTTTTACCAATTTACTTTTTTGCGGTTTTGTTTGTTTCCGTGTGTTTTGTGTTGTTATCCACACTCGGTGGACCCTTCGTTTTTGTGAATAAATGTTTTTCGGAATCTGCAACAGAATTGTGATAAAGCGTACGTGCGTATTAAATAATCCCGTCGCGAGCCAAGTGTAGTTAGTGCGTATTGATTTTGCGTGCGCTTCTATCAAAGTTTAGTGGAAGCGAATAATATGAAGCGGCAAGTTACTCCCAGCCCACAATACGTATCGTTGTGATTCATGTGCCAACCCAGGACGGAAGAAAGTGTGCTTTTATTTGCTGTTGTGCGCCCGTTGTAACCAGTACCCGCACCAAGATGTTGTCCACCAGCGAAGATGCCGGATTCTACTCGCACAATCGCGATCGTGAGTTTTGTTCCCGCTCTGGGCATCATTTACATCCACATTTGGCGGAAAAGGTTTACCTTTGGTTTCGTGTGACGTTACTCAGGCGGTTTAGGTCCTGCCTTCTGGTACTAATTGTATCCCTTACTATAGGGGTCCTTCAAGGCGAAAGGGGTTGCCGGAATCGTGCTAGCATCGTGCTGACTCTTTATTTAGGAAAATACCGGAAAAGAAGAAATCCCTTTAAAGGTGCTACAGGAACATGTAATTTGCACTCTGTCCCTTAACGCCCAAAATATCACAACAAGAATGCCGTGTTGGTTACTTTGTTAGAGCTGTGTATTTAAATCCCAACGGTCGTTTTTCGCTCCCTAAATCGTTAACGGGTGCTAGGGAGAGAAAAAAGAAGAACAACTACTCCCACACACAAATCCTTTCGCCGAGCTGATAAGAGCACTCAATCGCGCGTCCATCATTTATCGATCGCGCGAATAAAACGCACGACAGATGCAGCTGCAGCCCGTGCAACCCTCGTGCCGTTGTTTGACACTTGATAAGCAACCGCAACGGTTGTCGAACGAACGTCTCCCGTGTTGATTTGATACACTTCCCACCTCCCCCCCCACATCAATCCCCACTTTATGTTGGGAGGTGTTCAAGGTGGTGCGTGGGTGTTTCAACCCTTCAACGCCCGCGTCAGTGGGGAGTATTTGACCCTTATCTCCGCTTATCTACTATTGCATCCCGATGCCAACGAACTATATGCAACCCAATGGACACAGACACACATGTACAGGGTCCACCACCCGCACTTTTGCTGGCCAGCGTCATCCGATTAGTCGAGCACGGTCAGGTTCCCGCTTCCCGTATGTTGGGCTAATAAACTTGTAGAGGCAAAGAACGTATACACCCTTACACTCGCCGACAGAGACGCAAGATCAGCAAATAATGTGGCGCGGGCAACAATGTGTCGGTTTGTTTCCCGTTCATGGTTCGGTCAACGGAACACCTTGTGGGTGCTATGTGCGTGTAGTATGTGTGCTCCGGAAGTCTCGCACCGGTTCTGCAGACCGGGAAATGCGTCCACCTTCGCACACCGCAAACAACTGATAAGCCCAACTAAAAAAAAAGACTTACAAACACGGTCCACCTTCTCACTGCTGGTCCGGTTTTTTTTTGCTGTCGGGTGTCGAGCCTGTGATCCTCCGGGTCCGGGTTGGCAAATATTGGTTTGTTACCTTCCCTCCATCCCCATTCATCCCCTTTCTTTACTCACCCTGATAAGCTTCAGGTCTCGATCGCTTCTGGAGGGTGGCGGTAAAGACGGTAATGTAGGGTAGGGGGAGGAGGGTGGAGAAGCGAACCCTAGCTTAAGCGGACTCGTCAACCTCACCAGCGACAGAAAGCGGGTGATAACGAGCTCTATATGGGTTTCGTACAAGGTGGCCTCAACCGATTATTGCTCCAATGACCACAGAAGGTTGTGGTACCGCTTCGGGCTGCGGGTCCCTTCTCCTCTCCACCCCCCTCGTTACTCCCATTGCATCCACCCACGCGACAATGCAAATATATGTACAAGGTATTCTGCTCTTTGTTATACTTCAGTAACTCCACTATCAATGCGACTGTTTGGAGCGTTACACGTTGTTCCGCCACAACACTATCTGGTCGCTCGTCGGTGTGTCATTACTAGCTTCTATTTTTTTTGTCTCACACACAATACCTTCCAAACCGTTACTCACCACAGCGGACCGGCCAGATTGACCAAGAATGAGAGGTGGATCACACATGCAGCCCAATAAAACATTTGTTTAATGATTATTTCCGTGAGCCAGTTTTTTGGTCTAGAATTTATCTCCAAGTTTTTTTTCTCAGAATCGGTCCTAATGAAGGTGTACGAAACACTCACCCATGTGTGAGAGTTGCTTTAATCACGTTACGGGCATCCGCGTGCGTTATCGCGAATCAAACAATCAGCTTCCGACATCATTGAATGTCCGCAGGCAATTGTGTGTTTGTGTCCCGGTTTTTTTTTTCTAATCCCCCGATGGTCTTCCTTTTTTTTTTTGTTCTCCCCTCTGGCATTCCGTGGCCAGTGACAAGTCAAATCAATAATTTGACATTTGCCCCACAAGAGAGCTGCCAGACAGAGAAGAAGGCAGACGAGCCAAATTGGACATATTTTCCGTCCGGCAACCGGGACACCCACAATATTTCGGTTTCCGAGTATATGCCCATAATCATCGGAAATAGCCCGAGGCGTCTACATCTTTCGTGCTCGGTTTTGTTTTTCCATCTTGTCCACCCCTGTTCCGGCTGCTGCGTAATGCTTGTATAACAACAACAGGATACCCTTCTGGTGGGTGGTGGACGACGCTGAATTTACCACCGCGAAATATCATTTACAACATCCTAATCGAATTTGTTCCGTCTCGCATCGATTCATCCGGCGTCCGGTATGTGGTTTCGGAAGGTTAGAAGGACCTTCCTTTTTTTCCAGAGGACGCACCACCTTCACCCACCCACATCACCAACATATTTGACCGGTTTCGGTTTCAATCAAAATCGATATGAATAAATAAAAATATATTTCCCGATCAAATGGGCTCGCTTTTGTCGCCATAGCTTATTTTTCTGGACGATTGTCTAACGGACCGGAGACCAATAATTTATGCATCGAAAAGTCAATCAAACAGTCGATCACCACCGGCAAAGGGGGAGAGAAAAAGGTATTATCATTGATTCCACTGCTGTTGGGTAAAAGCATATTGGGTCCAGTTGAGATTGTTTGTTTCCTGTTTTTGGCGATCTTCTTGCGAAGCCATTACGCTAAGCATGTTCCGTGTCTTTGCTTGCGAGTTCTTTCTGCTGACGGTGGCATAATGGAAGCTCGCGATACGTATCAGCTCATTTGGCGGAAATATTGCTACTGTTGGCAGGAAAACTCATACGTTTTTCTTTCCAATTTCCCGGACAGCTTGTTTTGCCGCAATTTTCCAACGGTGAACAATATCTGGGAGTTTTTTTTCGGCCGTAAGTTAGTTTGATTAGATTTTTATGGCACCACTTACAATGACCTGTTTGGTTTGGAAAAACACACACACACACCCAAACCATTTTCTTTTTCTTTTGATGGTGAACAACTCGTATGATTTATCATTGTGTTTCACCGCTATACGATGGTTCCATTTTGACAATGAAAATAAAACTATCCCCTGTCTAAGGATGTTGCCCGTTTGAAGGACATTTGGACCCCTAAATAAGAGACATGAAATTCGTTTAACAAAACACACACACACACACACACACACACACACACACACACACAGATCCAGCATTTTAAGATGTAATTCCGATGGACCAAAGGGCGTTCCAAACCATAATGTCCTTTATGTCCTCTAAAGACGCAACACCACCGTCTGAAGGATGCTGGAACAATCGAGCAGATTTACATAAAAAGGATTCCTCTTCCAGGTTTTGCTGTGTTTAGCCGTATATTAATAGTTCCTTCACAACCTTACGATCAAACAATATTTCGGCATGACTTAGTTATTAGCAGAATGCTTAAGATGTTTTCCTTGAGTCGCAGAAAAAAAAGCTCCGAGGGCTGTTAGTAAGAAGTTGTTTTGCTTTACACGAGAACATCAAATAATTTGCCGCTGTGGGCAAACCGGATGCAAAACAATTTCAAACACTAGAGGCAACTGGTCTAGCGTCCTTCCAAGGCAGTATGGCAATTACATCCATCAGGGCGACAATCTTTCGAATTCAAACGTTCGAGAGTGCGCGCACGATCAAACGGCAAGTAGCCGCGGTAGGCCCAGACCGAACAACCAAATCAACCCCTACAGAAAGCTTCAGAGAGGCTGAAACCTTTGCCACATTTAGCGACTTTGTTCCAGTCCATGCAGCTGCAACATTCGCCGGTGATCGGATGCAGTTGCTGCACTTTTTCAAGTGGAAACGAGAGCATGCAGCGAAATATATGCGTCCCCATTATGAATAGATGAATATATGGTTTTATGGGATCAACCTGGTGTGCGGATCACAGAAGGAGGAGTAGATGCGAAGGAGGAGGGAGATGAAATTATGATGGTTGACAATGATTGACCGATTTTTGTGCTAGACGTCACAGATGCAAAGGGCAAAATTGCTGACCGAGTGTGAGATGCCGTTCGTTCCGTTGCTGTAGCAAAGCCGAATTGAAATGTAAAACCTCTAATCTTTATCGGTGGGGTTGTCATTCCGTTTTGACCTCGTTTTGCCGCCTCAAGGATACAACAATGGCGCGTGGAAGAAAGCCAAACCGAATGGATGCATTTTAGGTACGCATTTTCGAAAATGTCAAACGCGTTTGACGTTTGAGCTGTCAGCCGTTAAGTAACGCTGCTGTCAGTCAACACATAGTAAGCGGTGCATTTAATCCTTTCCTTTCGGAGCGACGCATGCAGATGTTCGTAGATGCGAAGGTGATCTCGCTCACACTTTCAACTTTCATCAATGTGTCTGGCGCACTCAGACACGCACTCACATATGGACAGGCGGCATCTCCATTGGTCACTCAGACGAACCGCACACACACACGCGCATGTTAACGCAACCCCTTTTTTTCAGTGGTCCATTGGTCAGCGTGTGTGCGCTAGGTGCGTGAATCGAAGTGGACGCCCATTTTGCCGCTCACCATTATCTCGCTCACACTACTGGACCAGGCTCATCGCCGTTCGCGTCGTCGTTGTTGGTCGTTCTCCTTTGTGCTGGACGTTCGGCCGAAGTGCGTGTGGGAAGAAGCAATAACAATAAAATCAATCATCCCTTTTTTCCTTCGATGGGCAACGGTCAATACAAAAGAGGGAAACAAAAGGCAAACAGTAAGAGAGCGCAGGAGAGAGTATGTGTGAAAAGTGTTTAGGCCATTACATTGATTTGTGGTAAATGTTGGTCTGTTGCGTCCAGCATACAAACATCCGATACGGAAGGATTATTTCCACCCGTTCCGGTTCACACCTCTCTTCCCCGTCCACCTCGTTGACCACTCTCAATAAGGGTAATTAAATAAGCCTGATTTACGGCCGTGAGGCCCCCGAGGAGTCGACAAGTGTAGTCACCACACCAGTTCGTCCATTCAAGAGGGGTGTTAATCCCTGGGCATCCCCTGTACTGAGCGACTGCTTTGATCCGGTTCTGATCCATCCAATCCATTCCAATCGATTCCGGCCTCCTGTGATGTGGATTTCATCTCCCTCCTGGGGCAGCTAACCAGCGGGCACTTGTATTGGTGTAGTTTTATTAATTTAATGACGCAATGACAGCCGGGTCATGGCCCGAAGCATTATTCTATCCAGTCCTCCCCGTGCGCCGTGTCTTTCTTCTTCTTCCCCCGCCGACACGTTTACACATCAATTTGCTCCCGATTAGGACGAAAAGCAAGTCAGCTATTAGGTGGACTTCTGGGCTTGTTCGCGATGGACAAACGACGTCAAAAACAATCGCACAAAAAGGACTTCTTTCGAGGCTACTCTATTGTTTTCTTTGCCACTTTTTGTTTGTGTGTGCGTATTGTACCTTCGTTTACTGTTTGGCTTATCTTGTGCGTATGCACTCTTTCAACTTGTACTACGATTGATAAAATCCTTTTGTGGATCATTAGTCATCTTCGGGAGCGAGAGTTTTCGCCACCGCTTATGTTCGCCCTCCCTGTTTGGATGTGTTTTGTTTTTGTGCATCTCGATCAACAATCAATACTGTTTGTGTGGGGGGTTCGATATTGTTTTTCTGCTAAAACTGCTGGAATAAGCTGCTGATTTTTCTTTGTCCTGAGAAAGAGGGAAGACGACGATGCGATCCATTTATCAAATTATTGATAGTTACTACGCAAAAAGCGGTCGTGAGGCAATCCAACGTTCCGTTACGCGTGTGATGCTTATCGACGGGCAATGCGACTTCATCGATTGAAGCTATTGGCGGTAAGAGTTAATTAAAACGCAGATCGTTCCGTGTGGCGCCATACGTTTACTGCAAATATAAAAATTTGGCAAGTTCGCTCTATGGGTAAGTTAATTAACATGCCATGGAACTGTCGCAGATTTTGCCGATAAAAAAGTGCCATCGATATTAACTTTACGATCGGTACATTGTTTCGCTTCGCACATCAATCATATTCTAGCGATTGGATAGTTGGACGAAATGTAACAAACACATACTATAAGAAAAGACCAGCCTTTAGGTGCGTGTGTGACTTTCATCGATGGAGCCATGCCCAACGGCCCTATTAATGCAAAAATTATCATATTAATTGTTTTACTTCTGCTCTTTTACGGTCAATTTGTGGACTGAAGTGGTTATGGCTTGCTGCCACACTGCATTTAATGTGTTTCCGGTGGCAACCGACACAACGGCACACATGGGCGGGTTCAAGTGGGTCAACTCTTCGTTACTGGCAAACTGGCAAAGATTGATCTGAAAGACCACCCGAAAACCCATCCGTTGTCCGTAGAGATTAGCTACGAACTACGGCACTTTATGGCACACAAACAGTAGTGTCCCAATCCGCCAGCGTTTAATGACTAAACCCCACCGTCTGACCGTGCTGGTCTGAGATTTTTATTTCAATTTTATTTCCACTTCTGCGTCTTCGAATCTGTGTTCCATTGCGTCGTTTTCACCTCAGTCAATGTTTCTGTGTCGAGAACTACCGAGTGCAAAGAAGCGGCGAAGACACATTAATTACACATCTTCCATCGGTGCAAGGATGTAGCGTTTGTTGCCCATCTCCTTTGCCGAGGGTGAAATTCATTCTCCTACTCAAACCACCCCTGGATGGCCTTTTCGGTGTGGTTTCTATTGGTGTGAGGTTGGATATAAAATCGAACGGATTTATCCCGCATAGCGCACCAAAGCCCGATGGCGAGAAATTTATTATATTAATTCCGAAAAATGAAAATAGCGCAATTTATAACACCACTCGATATAAATAAGCGCGACGGCATCCGGCCGGAGGAAATTGGTAGCGACTTTTATCACTCACTAAAACTGTTATCCTTCGGTTATGTTCTTTGTCTTGAAACTTTCTTCCCATCGTGTCCGACTGGAATGTGTGTGGTACCCTGGGTACTTTATAAAAGTGTCAAGCTGGAATGCTGCCCGATGCCTTCCGGTTTTGTCACACTAACGGTCCTGCTGTCCTGTCCACACATTTTTCGGGGGAGGTGGTCCGGTTGGTTGAAGGTGGCTATTATTCTTGTAGCTCATAAAAATAAAACCCAACCCATTCAAGTGCTCCACTATACTAACCACGCTTTTGGCTAGCAGTTCCAGAGTTCTAAAGCTTCCAACTCCACTAGCAAACGGATAACTGGTCAGATTTTGGTAGCCCTCAAAGGCAATCCCCTTCCACCCCGAGGATGCTTTAATTAAAATCGTAAAGAACAACAACGGTGATGTCCTCCTCTGTGCTACTGGAATGCGTCGTCGGGATATGGAGACTTGCCCGTAACGTCTCCGAGCCCCGATCCAGAGTCGTCGGACGACTTCTGATGGTTTGCCGTGAGGTTTTCAGAGACTGCGTCTTAAACTCTTTCAAATGCTTCTCTTCCTCACCTTGTTTCCCGCCAGCAAATGAGGGAAAGAGGCAGCACGAACTCCACTCCGGACCGAACCCAACGCCACCGAACCAAAGAAATCTAATTAAATTCATTAAATTAGCTGTGATGAGATAATAATTTTTAATTCTTCGCCTATTTCTTCTTCCCCCTTCTATTTTTGGTACGTCTTGACTCCGTGTCCTGATTCATCCCGCCTGTTTCATCCCACGCTGCTCCTAAACTCCATCATCCAACCACTATACCCCATCAACTTGCTTTCACTTGCTCTGTGTGTTTGTGTGTCCTTATCGACTACTACTACTGCTCTACTGCCTGACACTGTGCCTTACTACCCCCTTTTTTCCACCTCCCCAACTCTACCATCTTTCCAAAAAAACACTTTTACGAAACTCACAACCATCACAAATCCCACCTACATCATCTAGATTCCGAAACGGGAGATTCGGACGGCACGCAGGATATCCTTACATGCGGGTCGTGTCAGAAAACGTTCGCCCTCTCCGACATCGTGCGGTTCATCCAGCACAAAGTGCTCCAGTGTAACAAGGAAAACTATGGCCAGTGTTTCACGCAAGGTAAGCATCTCTGTCGGCCACCCCCAAAAACGACTACAAAAAAAAAAACTCACGCGTGATCGTGTCACACCCATACTCTTCATAACAGCCGGTGGAACCGATCGTGATTCGGACGATGGCCGTCGGTTAATGTTGACTACCAGCAACACCAGCAGCAGCATAACGACAAGACGTGCCTCCATGCCGAATGTGTCCTGTCGGGTCAAGCAAATCACCACCACCAGCACCCTCAGCAGCAGTACGACATTCGATCGGGTCCATACACCACCCCCAACCAGCCCGGCGGAACTACTGCGTGACGGAGCATCCAGCACACCGAAACAACTCGGCGATGGTGAGTATCTGGTTTCGGGTTCGGTTTTCGTTTCATTTTATCGAAATCAGTTTTTCACTCTTTCGTTACATTCTCTGTTAGCTTTTTAGTACTTGATTGTGTGTTTTCTTATTTTGTTTTGTTTATTTTTTTGTCTCTTGTTAGAATGTTTCATTTGCAACTCTTACATTCATTAAGCACTAGCTTCACCCTTTCTTGTTTCCTTACTTTTTACTTCTTCTATACTTTTTCATGGCTTTTGTGTTTGTTTCATGTTTTGCTTTTGCTGGAAAGCATTGCTCTGTAATTCGAAAACCACCAAATTTTATCAAGTATCTCATTTTAGCGTCCTTCCCCATTCCGTGTACCGCGTCCGCGTGCCCGTCCTGCCTGCATTCGTTTGCTTTCTAGCTAGCGATTTTGAAAAACCTGCCCACTTCTCCCACCACCACCATCCACCCACCCATCTCACACTCGAGTCGAGATGGGTGTGTGGGTTTGAAAAAAAAAACATCAAAATGAAAAACTTGCTCCGTGTGTGTGTTTGTGTTGATGTGTGTTGATTTCTATCCAATTTTCGGCTAACCGAGTTAACTAACGCTCTTCTTGGTTTTTCTAGCGATGGCACAACAACGAGGAAGTTTCTATTTCTTATCTCTTTCTCTTTCTATTCTCATTACATCTCTCTCACTACCTGTCTGTCTGTTCCTTTTCTTAATGTTTCCTCTATCCCCAACCCCGTTTGAAGATGTCGTTTGGTGTAATATGTTATGATAAATAAATAATTATCCATATAGTGTTCAGCATTTGCTGTGTCCGATATGTGTCCAATGTGAATTCTTTCACGAGAGCAGAACAAAGTCGTGTCCTTTTCGAAGATAATTCGTGTTTCCATTTAATGTTTCATTTGTTTTCCTTTATTGTTTTGTGTTTGTTAGTTAGTTTTGTGGGTTGTTGTTTTTGTTTGTTAGTTAGTTTTTGTTTTCATCTTATTCATATATTGATACACATTCTCGTGCTTGATGTTTTTCCTTACCAATGTTTTTACGTATTTAGAAATTTATTTGCAACCTTTTATTAATGTGTGTTTTGTGGACATTTTTTTCTCCCTTCTTGCAGAACCAGAAAACGCATCCACCCATTGCACGTCACGGGGAGCCAGTCCGCTCGGTTGCACCCTGCACGACAACCACAAACCGTCCGTCCGAATGGCCGAAATCAAGCAGGAACGCATGGACATCGATCCGACGTCGTGCGGCGAGGACGAGTTCGTCAGCCGAAAACCATCCCAGACCGCCCTCCGGAACGGTTCGCACGAGAGCCGTATGAAGGGTGGTTCCGATGCGCCCGAACCCAACAACACCAGCAGTGGTAAGTACTTCAGGCAATGTAGCGAACCTCTTCAATTAAAATTGCACTCATTGATGTACACCTACCAGGTGGCCGTATTGCATACACTTGAAGATCTCGGTCCAATGTCCAGACCGTTGGTCAGCAGGGTTCCAAACATGTTGACACACGATGCCATAGCTTCGATGTCTATCTTACGAAGAATCCTAACTCATTCTTTATGCAAAAGGGTTTTTTTTTGCCATCAATACAAAAAGTCCTAGGGGTTGACCACTTCACTTTGCTGGACGCAACGAGCAGCAGGAACTTCCATGTCCGGTCATATCAATTACGGTTGATTAATTATTCATCACATCAACCCCTATCACGTAGGGCACAAGCAGGAGCAATATTTTTTCGCCTAGAATTGGCTTCATTCTAAATGACCTAACCCTTCGTGACGAGCACGAGAGCAAGAACACAGACAAACACACGAAAATAAAAAAACTGCAATCGACCTAATCACTGCACAAAACACTTGTACAAATTCATCCAACCATGGAAACAGCGAGACAGTAAGTGGCATTAATGCGTTCTGGTCATCCGTAAGGTCATGAAATGAAGGGTGATTAAACCTCCACTGCAATGCATTTGATTAAAGGTACCGAGCCTGCCTTAGGTGTTTGCCCGTTTTTGACGCACAATGGACAGAAAAATCGATTTCACCCCACCCAAACACACATACGCAACGGACGTAGGAACACCAACGTTGAACGCTCCCAAAACTCATTGTATTTCTGCTTCTTGTGGTGGCTATTGAAAGTGTCACGATTTCTACAAGGCACAAGGCTTTCCGTGTCCACTCCAACTGAACGGACGTGCCCACCGACACCGGTGATGATGATGCTGTTGATGCGACGTGGCCTCTTCGAGAGGGCCTACTTTTGCATGTTCTCATGCTTTGTTCAAGCTTCTACTACATAACCTGCCCGGAAGTAATCCGACGACCCACACCGAATGTCATGTCCGAGCGAAGTAACGGGGAACCACCTCGATCTATGTAGGTGGCATTTTCTTTACTCTCCCGAGTCCTTTTCTTTTTCGTTGCATTGTTTCCCTTTTTGTTTTTCCCATTCATGTGAGACTCTCCTGGACTACCTGATGCTGGACGTGTGTGTGGACACTGTTTGCCGTACGGCTTACGCTTCGGAATTAGCTTCTTGGTGCTCACCCCGAAGTTGGTGGAATAATGACGCAAACGGTGGACATGGCCGGAAAGCCCAGCCGGAAGGACAGTAAGTTCCGGTTTTTTACCGTCAACCACCCGTTGACTGTTAGTGCCGGGTGGGCTATAGCACCATCAAAGAGTTTAAGCGCAACAAAGCAAAAGGGTTTGAAGTCGTCGAATGTCTCAATGACTCAGGCGGTTGGGGGTTGAAAATAGCTAATGAAGGGTGGGAAGAGGGTGGGGGGAGATTTCAAGTAGGTGTAAGCGTGTGTACGGGCAATGGCTAAAGCAACCGGAAACCGTCCATTTCGTCCGTCCGGTGGATCATGTATCGCCCTCGGAGTCGGAAGTTGACCACTGAGCACGACGGTCCACGTTTAGCACATCTTGGGTGGAAAAAAAAACGAGAAAAACACACCCAAGTTGGGGGTTTTGAATGTGTTTCCAGTGTTGTCTACAGCAAGCCCCAACGAAGGAAACATCATTCTTTTTTTTGTTCCCACTCTCCACAACACTGAGACTAATGTTCCACTTCAGGCGCCCTTGCCGTCACTCGGGGCACGGGAGTTTTGTTTGTCCACCGCGTTCTTTATAGCGCTATTTTATTGCACTTGTGAGCAAATTTCTTGCCACTCTGTCTAGCTTGATCTCACCCTTATCCCGCTGCCGATGATTTCCGGATGTCGTATGCAACTTCAACCCCCGGTAGGGAGTAGATTTGATCGTTTTTCGCAAAGAAAAACGAGTTGGTTTACCGCTTGGCCAGCGTCGCCGGGCACGGTCGGTTCCGGTTCGATTATGGCGCTTGGTGATGCTGTTATTGTCCTGCGGTTTTGCGGTTCATCCGTTCGGCTCATATCCGCTGGCAGCTTACCAAACCATTCTCTGTATGGGCTACTATTGGGGAACGTCCCGGGAACGGGAGAAGTCAGATTTGCATGGCTGTCGAAACTGGAGTAACTTTGTCCAAGTCTCAGATGATTTGTTATCCTTTTCTATGTATGTGTCTACTGGCTACAGCTTCCTTGTGGGCCGTCACTGGACCTTTACACCACAGACTTCCGGTAGCGCGTTTCCCGATGACTCAAAAGACATTCACTTGAAGCACTACCAAGAGATCCATTAATACACAACTAGACGCGATGTGAAATCCTATTCCGATTACTAATTCCCTTTTTCAATCGACGATGCATGATGGATATCGGATCGAATAAGAAAAGCTCCCCGTTAAGCTGGGCATCCGTCGCTTCCTTCTAAGGATCTTCAATTTCACAATCCTTTTTTCCCGTGCAACGGAACATTTCGTGTGCAGATGGTGTGCACACTTCGGATGGGGGAAAATTAAAATGTCAATATTAGCTCCCGCACTGGGACCTGGGCTCAGGCAGGAAGGCTTGGACCAGCGAACTCCAAGCACATTATCGAACGGACGGACAGACGGATGACGTCATGTGTCACGGGCAGCAGTGTCACCGCGCGTACTCGACGGCGACTTAACCCGAGCCAGCGGATACTCTGCCAAGACCTGAACCCCGTACGCCATCTGCAGTTGACAGTGCTCACCATCGTCTGTCGACGACGACGATGACGACGACGGCGAAGATCTCGCGCTGTTCGACCATATGGGCCGACCAGGACGTCCCCGTAATCCGCCCAGCAGAAGATAATCCTTTCTTTCTTCGGTAATATTTGTTTTTCTACATTCGCCACTCCAGTACCCGTTCTTACGAGACACAGCATGCCACGGTAAAAAGGAAATGGATGTCGCTGATTGACAAAACGAACCGTAATTGATACACGCACTCGACGGATCTTGGTGTGCGTCTTTCATTGGTGACGGATTACCCAGTGGCAGAGTTATCTTCCTAACGTGCTATTAGAAATCAATCCTTTCCCTCAAGAAGCCACATCCTTACGCAATACTTTACCGATGGTCTTGGTGTGCGTGTGCGTGTAGGGGGCCCTGACACAAGTGGTCACATTACGAACGCTTCCACAACACTTTTGTACACAGGACCTCCCGAATGTTCGGCAGCGTTTCGAGAACAAAAGGCACGCACTGCATGTCGCCCAACGCGCCGGGTGACCCCGGGTATGTACGAAAGGGTTTTTTTTCGATCCTTTCGGGTAAATGACGCAGCATCTGGCTGCATAAATTTAAACCCACCCTACGTTTCTCCTACGTTCCCATCGTAATCGCCCGGCACCACACGTTACGCCACCATAATCGGTCGCACCGAGATCATCATCATCATCGGTAGCAACCGGTTCGGAGGTTCAGCTTTGTGTATATCCGGGCGCATTCAAAAAACTGCAACGGCTCCCTGGCATACAATACTGCCTGTGCCTGCACGCTGTATGCGCTTCAGAAAAGGGGTTTTCGTCTGCAGGGAAAACACCATTTCACTTGCAAACAAAAGCGACACACAACAAAACCCCCAAAAGTTCCGCTATAACCTATTTATTAACCTTCATTTGTCGTTGATCTAGCCAAGCGGGATGGATAGATGCAACTGTTGTGAGGAAAGTTTCGTTCACGGTGGGGTAAAAAAAAGGTTGGCTATTCTGTGCACTGAAAAAATAATAAAAGTTATACATAAACAGCTTTAACAGCCGATAGAACGAAGAAATTTCCTCCAAAAATACGTTAAAACGATAAGAAAATAGCGAAATTAAGTAAAGAGTTAATTAAACACATAAAACACATACTTGCGTAGATCATTTTCGTTAGAACGACAAAAAAACAATCTCCTCCCTGGTAAAATGCTTCATTACGGAATGTTTTATTAAATTTCCCTATCCTCCCGCGGATTCGTCGTGCGCCATCCGAAGCGGAAGGATCATAAACGAAAGAGAACGCTTCCCAAACAGGAAGTGCCGCGGTACCTTTAGTGTACGTACGCGGGATACGACGTCCAAAGAAGTCCAAAATATATCCATTTGATTCGACATCAACACAAAAAAAAGAAATCCAACCTAAAACACACGTTTTACCGGCTGGCAAACATGCCCGACCGTTTTGTCTTCCACGGTTTGACACATAAATATTAAAGCCATGCTGCACACGGCTACGGCGTACTTATGTTAACTATCCGACGATGTTTTTGTCTCCCTTCTTTGCTACACCTTCCCTCCCTCCCGGAGAGCCACCATTTGGTAAATAGTAGACAAAAAATAAAACCAACTCGCGTGCCACGAGCGGGTCACGAGCCACCGGTTAGGTTCGCCGGTTTAAATTAGAGGAAACAGGACTCATCACGACCTGCTCACGTTGTCTGTTTTATCGCGTGTTGAATTCTGTTTTTTTTTTTCTCTCTAGCCCTCACATCTCACTGATTTCCAATTCATTTTACGTACTTTTTTTTTCCTCATCATTGCCAAGGAACTCGGAGATGTTTTTTTTTTTATTTCTTCCCATTGCTCTTTCCCTTTACTTTTACTCCTTTTGAGCTTCCGGTTGGTTACCGGGTGTCGTTCTCATCCGGCTCACTTTACGAAGCTCCCGAGGGGCGGTCAAATGGGGCTTTGACAATTAAACATCCGCCATTCGAGTGGACACGGGACCGGACTCGAAAAGGGCGTCGGAAGTGGTGTTGAAAATGAATCTCCACATCCTGCTTTCGGACGATCCGATTGACATATTGTCCGCAATGAGAGAGAGAAAATAAAAGAAAACACGGAGGATGAAAGCATAAATCTTGTTGCTTTGGAGTTTATTCTCGCTCCAAGAAAAAAAAGGTATCGGCCTTTTTAAGCTGATAATGGGATTCGTTTTTTTTTCTTTCTTTGAGTTGCGTGGATAGTCGTAAAAATTCGACACCACGTCCATCACGACGTCCACAGTGCAAAAAAAAAGAGGGTGACCATTGAAAACCACCCAACACAAGGATCACGCTAAGGTGGTGCGTGATTCCGGCTCCGGAAGTGATAACAATTTTTCGTCCTTCGGCAGATTAAACTTGATCTTTTTTAAGGGGATGGAAAAAAGGGTAAAAGCGTTACCTTTCAGGGATGGTCCAGGTCCAAAAGGTCCAGCTCGGTCAGTTTTATTGTTTGTTTGTTGCTCCATCCTCCAACTTTGAACACCATCGGTAAGAATATGTAAATCAAACCGGGTTGCATCGTACGTGACTACTCAAAGGCAAACGGTTTCGAACGGGGGCTTAGTCGGTGGAGTGAAGCTGGCAAAATGACCGGATTGTGGTTACGATGTGTGATTTATGTGTTTAACCCCCATTTGAGCAACAAGCAAAAAAGGGAAGGTAAATAAAGGAAAAGGGGTAAGAAGCTTATCCGAACTTCTTGAGAGCCGCAAACGAGAGTTGGAATCATTTATGGAGTGAATAAAATATGTCTTGAAAAACATCGTGAGCGGACGTTTGATACACTTTCACATTTATTTCCCGAATGGTCAATCAAGTCCATGCTTACCGTATTCAGAGTTTTTTTTACAAAAAAAGGACATATGGCTAGTGACAGCTAGAGGAACACACGCCCAACTGTGTAATAAATTCGCTCAAAGTCAGATGGTGAGCCTTTTGGGTTTAAGATCGTTTTTTGTCCCCAGATTCGATCTTCCATTAATGATTAATGGGTCCTTTTTTTCAAGTTCCAAGAAGACAAAGAGACAAAAAAACACATTATCTGATCTTTTCTTCCAATGGGTTATTGACATCCTTTCCAAACGTGATCATGCGATCGATTTATCCCTTTTGCTTGCTTCATCGAGACAGCAGTTTGTAGGAGGTGTATCCTGATTTTTTTTTTTATTAACTTTTTTATAATCTTATCTTTCTGTTGTCCCCCACTAACGATCAAACAAACATTCCCGTTTGATCAGTTGCTTTCGATTTCATCGGGTCCAGCTGGTACGCCGGCCTGCAACGAAAAAAAAGGGCTGTCCGTATTATGTTGTGACCCCTTTTGGGCGGTGCACGGACGGACACGTACGCAAACGGAAGCGTCTGGTAGCAATTGCGCAGAAGAATCCTGTCGGCTCGTGCTTAACACACGCAACGGGCGCATCACTTTCGATTCATTTACATTTAACCCATCTCCCTGGACGGTTTGCTTTTCCAAAGGGTCCGTGGGTTTTTTTTTCTCTGGTGTATTGGGGTTTTTTTTTATTTGTGCCTTCTCTCTTTGCTCCTTAATTCACTTTCGCTTTTGCTTTGAGCTCACCTGGCTTATACGCTCCGCACGTGGATTTGGTTCGTGTGCGCGCGTGCTTCCGTGTGCGCGTTCAAGTGCACGCTTTAACCCGAGGATCATGCTTCTGTTTTTTAGAACTAAAAAGGGTTCTTCTTTCCTATTCGCGTTGTCTTATCCCCGGGGGCCGGAAGCATAACAGATGAAAATGAAAGGACAAAACAAAAAAGGGTGAACCTCGATCCACTCCCGGAAGGTGTTGATGTGGTCGGCATTTAAACCCTTCCTGTTTTTCATTAAATAAATGAAGAAAAAATCGTGTTCAAAAAAATTACACTGTACAACGATCTCCGTGCCTAATGCCATGTGTCATAAAAAGAAGAACTGTTTTTAGGGGTCATCTTTTTTTGTGTCGCTACCGCATGAACACACCTTGTCTGGGATGCATATTTTACAGCCACTCATCGAACCATACCTTCAAGGGAGTTTTGTTTTTGGTTTTGCCTGTATGTACTCAGCTGAAGCTAACGCATCTCAAATACCTTCCGATGTGCATGCGCCATCCATCTTTCCTTGCAGGGCACAATAAATGCACGACCGTCCGGAGTGTGTGTTCGGGCGAGCATTGTAAAGGTCTCCGTCGCGATCGCAAACTCCCCAAACCAATCGTAGTGCTATTTCTTCATTAATCTTTTATTTCTTTTCCCTCTCTCCCGCGGGTGGGACGAGTGACGAGAGACAGGGCAATGATTACTGAGTGTCGGTACACGTGGCACACCTTAAAGTTGATCGTGCAATGCGGAATGCCATCGGATCGAACACACGGATCGTGCCTGGCGGTAGACATTATCCCGCATCATCCCGTAGGATACGCGATTGGGGCGTTTTCCATCCCCCGGACTGATGACAGCACACGAGGTGGACAATTGTGTCGAACGCAACGCAAGAACAATGCACACGGGAAAATTGCCACAACTAGCGCACCCCGGAGACGTCGTAATTGCAGGGTTCGCTTCCCACCTCTTGGGGGTGTGTACGCGTGTATGTCTCACTTAACGGGCTAGTACAGAGAGAACGACTCTCGGACTTGGAGAAGGAACCATCCGATCTTCTGGGTGATTAATTGTCATTGGTAGGTGTGTACACACACACACACACGCGGTTGACGATCGACGGTCAACTCGGCAATTCCTAGAAGTGCGTTGGCGAATGGAAAACGATATTGACATTGTTTTTGGAATGGAATTTTATTCCTCCCCTTTTGAATGTTGAACTGAACGTTGAGTCCTGTGCGGGCAAGGTGTTATGCGTTCGTTGACATTGAGGATATAGACATGAATATGCCTACCACATGCATTTTTTTTCTGCTGTGTTTATTCATCCCTCCAACATAAAAATGTGTCTCGTCTATTTTGCAACGCATCTTCAAAGAATGCCCTATTACATCTCCAGTAGTAAACTAGAACAGAACCGATGATTAGCCGTGATAAATGAAGTGAAAATCGTATCGAATTACGCTTTTAAAGTAATCATAAAGCTCAACAAAATTGGAAATTCCTCCCAACCTCACACATGTGATGCTCTTTCCGGTATCTCATAAAATGCCGTAGCCAAACTGTGTTCTCCGCCTTGTGGTTGATTCTCTTTTTTTTGTTATTTACCCAACCATCCTCCAAAAGAAAAAATAACCCCCTCACGACAATATCCGGCGCTTGGTTGCAACGGTACGTGCCCGGAATGCTCGTAGTGTAAAATGTGTCAAAAATCGAAAAACCTGGACCCGTAGCCTTCCCGCCAGTTGCCGCTTGCTGATTAAGTCTTGTCAGGACAATAAAATAAATGTTCACACATCCCTCCTTTTTGCGGCGTCCGATATTTATCATCATCCTGCTCGTATCGAAGGTGATTATGGTCACCCATGGTCACAAAAGGCCCACGCCTGGATGTGTTCCACGTTCCGGTGCTACGGTCAATTGGATGCGGTAGTTTTTCAATCACCGCGACTAAAATAAAAAAAAGTCAAACCACCGTGGGCTGGGTTTTAAAGAAAATTTCGCTTTGAACGTTACGGTAACATACTTTTGGACACCCCAGGTCCGATACGTCCCTTTGTCACTGTGAAAAAAACCCCTCCGTGTGGGTTTGATAATGGTTTTTGTGCTGCTGTTGTTTTTTTAATAAAACACTATAAATTTCCATAACGCAATATAGGAAATGGAAAGAGTCCCCTTTGTTTCCGATAGGTGAACATTGGTGGGGGGGAGGGGAGTTCCTGGCGGACTGGAATACAAACTGGCCAATGTGTAATGGGACGTAATGGAAGCGTAACTTCAGCAAGGCTTCCGTAGCTGTACGTACGAGATGGATTGTGGCCAGCATGCTACAGAAGGCTACGTATCTCGTAGTAGTGAGATGCGGCAATAAAACGTTTTTCCCGTGGACCATCTGCTGCTCATCCGATTCGTGCCATCCGTGGTGGGTGGAGTGTAGGAAATACTGGGAACCTTGGAGCCATCCTTGGGAGCCCAAGCATGGTGGGTACGCAAGTGTCCGCTCATTGGTATTCAAATGATGCTCACAACGAACCACGAGCGCTCGTATGTGCGAGTTGGTACGGGAAAGGAAAAATCTAAAAGGAAACTTAGTCCTCCTAAACCACCCCCCAAATAGAAAAAATGCACAAAACACGGACACATGTGTGGATTATGGACAGTTGAAGCGCGTTAAATTTGAGTGTATCTTATTTTTCTTTAAAGCTTCAGGTTATATGAGTAGCACACTAGTAAACTTTTGCGGACATTTCAACTCGCCAAAAACCATAAACACACCACCTAAGGGACTATAAAATAAGGCCGAACAACATACAAAAAAATAATTGCAGCTATTTTTTAATTAAAACATTCGTGAACCACAGGATGGTGCAATGTGTGTTGCATCCCTTATTCGGATGCAATTTCAATAAACAGGACATTGGGAAAACGTACCGAACGGGCACATGTAAATATTGTGCCAATGCAAAGCGTCCATTTCCCGCCTTTTAATCCAGTGGTACGGATTTTGCATACGGCAAAAGTAGTGGAATTAATACGGAGTGCCTCGGGAGTGCATTCCATCAAAAACATTCATCCGCTCCATCGGCCGTTGCATTCGCCTCTTGGGGTGATGGTTTTGCAAATATTTATATCATTCCCTTTGCTTTTATTTTTGCCGGTCCTACCGTTCCCGTTTCCCGTCCCGTTGGCCGTGATTCAACATCCCGCGGAATCCTTTGATCCATGGCGGATGTGCAAAGTTTATGCAATGTGCGACACTACTATATTCTACCCAAACATCCCCCCAAAAAATTGGGATCCATTGCGTAATGTTATTTATTTTTAATCGTTTTTCTTTTTTCCCTTTCTGTCTGTTTTTGTTCCTTTCTTGGTGGTTATCTAGAGCCCAGCAACTACGTTTGTTCGACGTGCAAAACCAAGTACCATTCGGCATGGCGGCTGGTGCAACACGTACAGCATGCGCACGGTGTGAAGATTTACGTAGAATCGTTAGCCAGCACAGGCAACCAGGACGGTGGAGCAGCACCAACTGAGGAATCCGATGCGCCGGAGTCGGCTGCCGCTTCCGAGGAAGCAAACGGTCCGGCACATCTGGAGTCACAGAAGCTGACCGACATTAGCGATGAGCCGGAAACAACCGTACCGCGAAGCAGAGGTACAAGCCGAAGCCGTCATGAAGATTCCATGGAGAGGGAAGTAGAACAGCTACATAAGATCCGGTCTCCAGCGCTCAAAGACAAAGAGAGCTCAACTAGCAATGGATTAGAAATGGCATCTGGCGCATCTAGCGAGAACGGTGTGGATGTAGACTCCGATGAGGAGATTGAGGTACGAACGAAGCGTCCGAAACTGACCACCACCACCGTAAGCAACAGTTCCAACGGAAGTCACAGTACGGTTGATCACACCGTAGAAGTAGCTCTGGCACTTACCAGCCCGCAAACATTCACCACCTCCACGGCACAGTCCCTACGGCAATCGAGTACTCCCCAACCTACGACGGCACCCTTCATCGCCAACGCTACTTCACCTTCCCATTCACAACATTCACCTCCAGCGAGCAGTGCAGTTCCAACAACGCCCTCCCTCACTCCTTCGCGCAGTGAATCGACGCAAAGCCTTCCACCAACGTCACTGCGGGCACATCACACGCTACTGCCACCACCGGAACTACACCCGAACCCATTCGGATTGCTTCGAATGCCACCGCATCATCCGCACAGTCCACTGTTCGGTCGAGCGCATCACGACTTTCGCATGGATCACCTAATGTCGGAGCAGTTCCGTAGCCATGGCCTCAACCTTGCTGCTGCAGCCGTTGCGGCAGCGAACCAGCTAAAATCCCACGGCCAACAGTTCAATCCAGCGACTGGGGCAACCGCCTCAGAACGTCCACCCTCGGCTAGTGGAGCCGCCCTAACGCTCACACCTGGCGGTGGTCTGGAACCACACATGGACTACTATTCCCAGCGGTTACGGCAACTCGCCGGTACAACGAGTCCCGGTGCCAACCTTACCTCCAACTCCTCCAACTCTCCTAGTCCCCGCAAGCAACAACACTCACCGTCCCACTTTGCCAGCCCATCACCATCCCAACTGCCACCGACACCGCTCACCAACAACTCGCGGCCACAAAGTCTTACGCCACCGGAGAAGACCGAACTGTTAGGTATGGATGCGGGCATCAGCATCAGCAATACACCCCGGTCCGCTTCGACACCACCAAACAAGCAGTCGATTCAATCCGCCTCCGACAATGCGCTCTACTCGTGTGAGTTCTGCGGCAAGAAGTTCCGCTTCCAGAGCAACCTGCTCGTGCATCGACGGACGCATACGCGCGAACTACCCTTCAAGTGCACAAGCTGTGAGTTCTCGTGTGCGAAGGACTCGAAGCTGAAGCAGCATATGAAGCTGGTCCATGGAAGGCGGCGTTCGTCAGCGGCCATTTCCGAACCGGATTCGGGCGCTAGCAATGTTGACTCGATCAAGAGCGATCCGGACGATACGGATAATGAGCTGATGGAGGATCTGGATGCGGACGGAGACGATCGGCGTATGGGACACGATGGTACCGGAGATGTCGACGAAGACAACGGTGAGGATGATGACGATGAGGAGGATGAAGACGACGAGGATGAGGACGATGAGGCGGAAGATCTCAGTATGAGCAGTACTCAGAGTCAGTCCAAGAAGGATGGAAGTGGTGGATCACTGCCAATGTCCACCTCGCTCGTGGGAGAGCTGATGGATAAGTTCGGGCTGTCCAACATTGCCCAGTACTCGGAGGCCTACAAGCAAGCCCTGCAGGAGTCAGGCAATGCGCTTAAGCTGCAGCTAACGAGCAAGGATCGGGACAACAACAACAGCGCCATGGCTATTCCCGGGCTGGCGGAGAAGCTGAACGGATTGCCAACGGCACTTCGGATCAAGCAAGAGCTGGCGAAAAACATGCTCCAGCATCACAACGCTCAGTTGCCGCAGGTTCCGCTGTTCAACCCATTTGAAAACCCCTTCGACGCCTCCAAGCGCATGAAGCTCGAGGGTGGAGATAGTTGGTGGGGTCTGCCAGGTTTACACCGTGGGGACGCACTGTTCGAGGATATGAAACCGGGTCGGGATGGAAGTGTGGGGCGTGGATCTGGTGCCGGTTTGCTACAGCCAATGATGAAGAAGGAGAGCAAACTGCGCAACGACACGTGCGAGTTCTGTGGCAAGGTGTTCAAGAACTGCTCCAACTTGACGGTTCACCGGCGAAGTCACACGGGCGAGAAACCGTACAAGTGTGAGCTGTGTTCATACGCCTGCGCCCAAAGCTCGAAGCTGACGCGCCACATGAAGACGCACGGGCGGCTCGGCAAGGATGTGTACCGATGCCGCTTCTGCGAGATGCCCTTCAGTGTGCCCTCCACGCTGGAGAAGCACATGCGCAAGTGTGTCGTCAATCAGGGTAAGCTGCAGCAGCAGCAACAGCGAGAACTGCAACATCTCCAGCAACAGCAACAACAGCGAGAACTGCAACACCATCAGCAATTGGCCGCCCAGCAGCAACAGTTAGCCGCCCAGCAGATGGCACTCGCTGCCCATCGCGACCGCGATCATCATCGGGAGCGAGACCGCGAACGAGACCGTGACCATCACCATCACCAGCAGCAGCAACAAGGGCCACCACCTGTTTCGATGCTAGCAGCTGCAGCAGCCGCTTCACCTTCGCACGTTGGACCACCGCAACTACCGCCCGGGCTGCTACTGCCACCGTTGCCAGCCGCCGTCGCTGCAGCAGCTGCTGCCGCTGCAGGTGTTTCGGCGGACGATAGTGCATCCTGTTCACCGTCCGGTTCCTCGTCATCTTCAGCCGCCGCCACAGCAGCAGCAGCCGCCGCAGCCGCCGCAGCTGCTCTCATTAAAGAGGAGGCGGCAACGGCATGACTTTACCCTCCCTGGAGTGGTTACGAGCTGCCGCCCAACCGAATGATGTCCCGCATCTACTAGCCGCCAGTACGGGCCGCCTTCGACGGACGGCGGACGTTCGAACACGGCATGCAACTGACTGCCGTCTCCACGGTACCGGCCCAACTGCCGCCCATGCCCTGACCGGTACGTCCACGGATTGCACGGATGCGGATGCACCAAAACGTGTGGGGGCGCTATATGATATAAGCACAACGTGATCGATAAGCAGTAAGCAGTTTAAAACAAACACACAGGCACATATTCTCATTATCATCCCCCCCCCCACCCTCTTTCCTGATGTTTTATTTTGTTTGTTTCTAGAGGCATTAATACCAAAGTTACAGTACATATATAGCAGTGTTTGGCCACTGCAGGTTACATATTTTTTCCCTCGATTATTTAAGGATATTTTATTAGACACAATTCCACAAAAATACATCCCATGCACCAACACACACATACATTAACACAAACATAGCCACATGTTGGTTGTATATATTAGCTGTAAATGGATAACCTTTCCGCGCAAGAAAAGACGACTACAGACGAAACAGTAAAGGCATTTATATGTATTAGGGATATTTCTCTATTTGTTTCGGTTTTTAGTTTATAGCGTAACTGGCAGCATACGCACCCACACACATACAAACACATGCACGCATGTGGCTAATGTTTTTTTTTAAATTATTATTTCTCTTCGTTGCTTCTCCTCTCCCGTTGCTTGGAGGAGCAGCACACCACATGGGGCGGCTGCTGCCAGACATTGTACAGAGTATTTTAAGCCCGAAAACCCCGAAATCGCACATTATTAAGAGCCCAAGATACAGTAGTTCAGTAAAGCGACAAATAAAAGGTGAAAACGATACACTAAAGGGAAAATCTAGTGGTTTAAGTAGTGTTAATTAAACTTGAAAATACACACAAACACACATGCGCACAAGCAAAACAAATGGTTTTGAGACCCGTCTAAGGCGATGTTAGAACAATTGAACAGTAAGTGTGCGAGTGGTTTATTTTGTCTGATCAGGCACAAAATGCAAGGATGTTGGCCAGTTTGTAATCTATAGCATTTTCTTTACATTTTGCAGTTTAGTTTCACTCTTAGGACTGTTGTTTTGTTGAATTGGTGAAAAGTTTGACCCTTTTTTATAGAATAATTCCGGTATCGTTGTTCTGCCGGCGGTTTAGCCTAGTTGTTTGCCTTTGGATGCAACGTGTTGTCCGTTCGTTTCTTTTTTTTATGTTTGTTTTCCTTAGTTTTCTGCTCCTGTTAATTATTTCATCTTTGACCAAGTGTTGTAAATTGTGAACATTTCTCTTTCTAATTCTTGTGTATGTTTTTTTTTTCTTTCACAACATTGATTTGTGAGAAGCGAAAGAGATACGTTAGTAGTTTCTTTCTTCTTTTTTTGTTCTTTTTTTATATATATAGCAACCGATAGTGGAGCAACCTGTACCATATAGAGTAGGCAAAAGTGTCCTCGTTTTTTTTTAAGTTTACTGTCCTTCCTTATCGGCAGAAGCACCGTTCGATTGTTTCCTTCTACTTACGTTAAGACTGATTAAGAATGATAAATTGCCTTTGGCCGTTTTTTTTCGGAACTATACATTAGCATTTATTATTTTCTACAATCGTTCGAAGCGCATACGGTCAAGTTTAGGCGCTCACAAAAAGGCTCCTTATTTATTTCAGCTGTAAGCATCCTGATAGGTATGAAGCCCAATTAAACAATTCCTTACAGCCTAATCACCGATGAACTGAGCTCCATTGTTTAATCTCTGGTTCCTTTCTCGCAGTGATGCAGGATGGAATGAATTGTTTACTATTTTACATACACACATACACGGAAACTCTGATTGGCCCAAAACTTTGGTCGGGTAGCGGTGCGCACGATAAACAGAATGTAAACAAGGATGCAGAGAAGTCAATAAAGATGAACATGTAACAATGAATACAATCTAGCAAATGGGTGTAGTTGTTAATTTTTTCCTATTTGATTTTTTTGTTTTTAATTGCAATGCATTCATTTTTGTACATTCCTCACGTGATAAATCAAGACTTTTTCTCCAAACAAAACATAACATACACCACTTTCACCGGTGCATTGAACGCAATGACGTAAACAACGGGGATGTTCGCGATCATGACGACACCATAGTTTCGATTTCCACCTTATTGTAGGTGGAAATTATTTTAAAGAAGAAAATCGGAAAAATGGACAGTTTAATTCTAATTAAATTGTTACAAATGCATATACACACACACTGCAACCAAAACGGACAGGAAGCAAGGACAGTAGAATTGTGAACATTCGCAGCAAAACGATGAAGAAGAAAAAAAACATGAAAGATTCCTATTAAACTTTATGAACTTATATAAATGTACAAATCGAAGCTAAGTGTTTGTGAGGTAATTGAGCTGACCAAATCGAGAGGTGAGAGAAAGAGAAACGCTAGATGGTCAATCTGGTATGGAAAGGAACATTTCTGGAACCAGTACCGTTTCGCTGTAATCATTTTGTACGACAAAAACCCACTAAATAAACGTTTAAATTACAAAAAAACAAACGCATTTAAACAGCATTATAAACTGAAGACAAAAAAAAAAGAAATCGTATCAAAAATGTAATCTGCTGCGAAACGGCATCTCATTCCTAGACGTGCGTGAATGCGTACCGAAGAGACACTGTCGGGATGCGTAAACAATATGGCAATTAATAGAAATGTAGTAAGTACAAGCGAGCAAAGCAGGAAGAAACAAAAACAGGAGCAGGAAACTTCACAATGCGACACACCTGTATCGAGGAAAGAGAATGAAACTAAACGATATTGTGAAACATAAGGGGAAGAAATGCAAGCAAACATCTGAAAGGAAAGAGTATATAAATATAGAGCAAATTATAAAAGACGAAGAGATGTACAGAAAATTAATATGGACAGTAAAACACACTCACACACGAACACAACAGCACGTACCGGCTGTACGAGAAACGGGGGAAGAAAGGGAAGAAAACAATTTAAGAAAATAATAAACACAAATCACTTATATTGTATAACGATGATGCAAAAACGTACTTACAAAAACCCACGGTAAATAAAAACTATAAATGTTTACAAAAATGAAACATATTTTGCGTTCGATTTTGTTGCATATTCTATCCGAAACACAAAATAAATAAGGTAAGTATAATATAGAGCAGAACATAAAAATAGAATGATTTAGAATAGTAAGGGTTATTTTGGAATTGAAAATCAGCTCGCGGAAGAAAGGGGAAACAATTCCATCGCAGGGTCTTAACGAGTCGAACGGATTGCATACCGTTAGGGGCATAGCATGAATGAACAAATTAAACACACAATACTCCTGTGGGTATGCAATGCGTGTGACACAGCTAGACCTCACACCTGTGCTCAGGTAAATAGCAGCATTTGTCGTTGTCGGTGTTAGCTATTATTTATGAATCTTACGTTTTGAATAATATTTAAATAATTCAGTTGACAGTATTTTAATCAAAGTCGAAAGAATGCAGTTCGACTAATTTGTTTTAGAATACAGATCGTACAAAAATCGCGTTTTGATTTTTAATTAATTCTTTTTTATTAAATAACAAGAAGCTCAGATTTAAAATAACAAAAGTGTGTTCTCTTAATGTTTCCATCAATCTAATAATTTGTGATTATTTTTATATTTTTACAAGAACCGTGTAGAGAAATATTATTTTAGTAAAATGAATAATTTACGCAGCTACAGTTAACCAAGCGCCCTCAAACAACCTTCACTCATCGTTTACGAGCAGTACATTTAGCAGCAAAACTTTCAGCACTTCTTAGAGCGACATTCTTATGCATTTATTTGCTTACCGTATGCCTTACTTCCGTATATGTTTATATCGTACCCCATATCGTTTGCATATCGGCCACCATAAACCATCTGACAGCGCGCTATTAATTATAACCTTCTCGCAAATGACAAATACATCGCTAATGACAATGAGCATGTTCTTCCCGGCAGTGGCGTCATTTGTCACTCACGTTCACGCATTAGCATACGCGTACCGTAAAGGCGTACGGCGTTAAATGTGGCCGCCATCATTCTCCCACCGGACAGGCCTGGAAGCTGCTGCCTTCGATTAACTGTCCACAAAACATCACATCATGCTTGCTGAATGAAAAGCCATATCTTAAGGCGGCTCGGCAAAAAGGGATGAGGTGCGGGAGATGGGCATTTAAATCGGCAACCGTCGATTTAAGGGGATGTGGAACTAGATAAGGATGGGCTCAAGAGCGAACGAATGAGATGGAGAGTGAGCAGAAGAAACGGCATCATACAGAAGGATCGGAAAATCATCCGATTTAATTACTTTCATTTGTACGGCAGGCATGTACGACAGAGCACATATCAGTGGGGAACAAAAAACCTAAGAAAATAACAAAACTATATCACCATCCCTACTATTGGCTTTTACATGCTAGTGTTGAAAAAGAACATTGCAAAAGAAGATGAAAAATTGTGTGGAAGGAGGAAAATGTCTCAGCATCACGTAACATTGCCGATAGTCATGCAACAAAACCTATAGCCAAAAAGTGATGTCGCGCAACAAATGTGTTTCGGTTAGACGGTTAGCAGCGCCAATCTTCATACTGTGGCAGATACTGGTACTACGCTGTTAATGCCGATTGCATCTCTATGATGCCATACGAGTGCTAAAAGTTGAAAATGTAATTAGAATTCAATAAAATTCTTTCTTACACATTCTAAACATTATCTTTTATCAACGATATAGAAGCTTTACAGTAACGTATACATATTCCATTTATTAATTTATTTTTTAATTTAAACCCTGTTTGCTTTCGTATCGATAAATTTGAAGTTCATTAACCCATTCCTACCGTCTATCCATTCCTTGTGCGCTCACTTCAAGTTGTGAGTCTTACGGAAAATCATTCAAATTAATGCGTTCCATATTTCACCTCGCACGGCAAGTGGTGGCACTGTCAGCAGAAGGAAAATGATATTGCCACTTATTGAATTCGGACCGTGTCCGTGGAAAAACGGTCGGAGATGGAAAATGTGTCTGATTCTCCGGTTTCGATAGCGCTACCATCATCAGCGGGGATCGGGAGCTGCTGTCGGTTTTGCTTAATCCTTTTTCACCGTACGATGGCGGCCATCGTCATCGTCACCGTCTTGAATCATTAGACGACCGTACAGTTCATGGTCCTCGTCTCCCCGGGCTTCGGGGTTTGAATTTGAGATGAGTTTCCCATTCCACTACCAGGGAGCGAACACCCGATATTCGTGTGCAGGTAAGTGACGGAGGGAAGACATTTTTTTGTGTATGTTCACACTAGGTTCCCGCAAAAGGGTTCCAGATTGCTGGATGGAACCTTGGGCTCGTTCGCAAATGTGTGTGAACGTGTGTGAAGCCGTGTGTGCCGGAGTAGCCGGATGATGACCAAAAAGTTAAAGTGTTATATCATACAGCATTAATTAATTAATTTATCTTCTGCTCATTTGCGTCACCGTGCGTCACCCAGGGAAGAGCCAGGATTATGGGCCATGTGGGGGTTCTGTTTGCTGGTCGGCTTAAAGTTTTACTTCGAGTAGGGCGATTACCGTTGACAGAGATTGCTTGCATATTTGAGAGTGTATGTGTGTCTGTGTGTCTATGTGAGTTCGATTCGGAAAATGTAACCATCCCTTCATGGGAAGCGGGCGCACTGGTGTGATAATAAAAAACCGCCAAGCACTTTTCGCCTATCCGATTAATCCTTCCAATCAACCAGGGCACTAAGAACAACATCGGTTTTGCTCTTATAAGGGTGGTAAATGCGGAAAAACGGAGATCCCGCGGGGGGAATGTTTTGTTAGTGTTCGCTTGCACTCCTCTGCCGGTGTCCGTACTCATCGTCAGTATCGCCCACCATCAGCCAAACCGGAACGAATCAACGCAAACAACGCTAAAAGGACATCATCCCTGTCCCTCGTAACCAGTTCGTCCAGTGCAATCGGACCCCTACGGGCAATCGAACCGGCAGCGACTAAGACTCCCCCACTCCCAAACCTAACCAAGGAAAGCCGGACGTACGAAAGAGCCGCCACCGCCGCCGACGACGACAACGGAGTGGAACGTGAAACAACAGGAAGATTGATTGGTTCGGAAAAAGCAACTCAATATGGAAATGAAATGGATAAAGTGTTACGAGCGGTTCACGAGAGGGACGGGGGAGGTGAATGGAATGTAGCAAGCGTATCGGACGGTTGCGGACGGGGTCCATTTGCTTTCGTTTCGTTTCCGTTCCGGGTGCGTTGACGTGCTGGAGACAAAGCGGTAAGCAGCCGGAGCATAAATTAGAGCGAAAATAAAGTGATCCTCGTCCCGTCCTGGTCGGCGGGGCGGCCAACGGATCGACCAAGGGATAGTACTAGACACACGAAGATGAATTACGGGTGAAAAGCCGCATTTTAATTTAACTTACAACGGTGACAGGATACAAGTTCGGGATGTGCGCTGCGAATCTCTTCCCAAATGGGGTAGTGTTACTTACCAGCTTTAGCCCAATTTAAGCGAAAATCCTTCCACTCATCCCGCGACTACACTCATGCTCCCGGGTTGCTGTCAAGCAGTGAAAAGTATGTGTTAATTTTGACAGATAAATTGTCGTACGGTAACATCCGGCAGGAAAGCATTCGACGAACGGGCCAAACCGTCTCTCACTCCCTCTCTCTCTCTCTCTCTCGCTCTCTCTGGTCGATCTCGCAACATCCAATCCCGTTCACAGTGCGGGCAGAAACAGGATTTTAATGATGCGCAAATTGAGATGAACCTGTCTTGTTTGGAATAAAAGAACACGTTTTTGTTCGGGAAACAGCATCCGGTTCGGACACCAGTTCCTGGAGGTCAACGACGGTAACGAGATGATACGGGATTACGGCCCCTGTTTTGGTCAGTGTTGTTGATGCGGCTTAAAAATACAGCATCACATTTGAACTTACAGGTCCGGTCAACTTTTATTAGAGGTCAGCTGGAGATGATCGCCCGACGAAACGTGTTTCTGCGTGGAATAACAAAAAGGATGCTGCAGCTGAAAGAGTTCCCATAGTTCAAAAGTCACAACGTTACAGTAACAAGTGTGGCCAAAACGTGATATGAAACAGTGTTAGGAAATAATTTTCCAGATAATTTAACAACCATATGTAATAATTATTAAAACAAAAAAAAAGAATAAAATATCACGAAATAAAAAAAAAACACAATAATAAAGTAATTAAACGATTCATTTTCTACTCAGTCTGTGCATAGACAATCAATTCAAAACATAAAAAGTAAAACAGAATAGAAGTTTAATTTATGCAATAAAGTGGTTTTTCCTACTTACTTAATTATCAGGCGCTACTAACGCCTCGCAGAACAAGCTACTATAGAACTCTCTAAACTGCCCATGATCTTCAACTGTCGGTCTTATCACATGTTCTACATCTATGTGTGCAAGATGATTATACAGTGGAGCGCCAATCAGGCCAATCAGGACCCGAGGCCCCGTCCGTAAAAGCGCACAATATTGATAATGGGTACTTCACGAAATTGGTCTCCGGTGTCATCCTGATTACATGATCTGCCCACTGGACAGCTCACAATTGTTTGTTATTGTTTTTGCATCATTATTTAACAAGAGCCTGAATGTATGCAATTGACACATCACAACACCTGTTCGAATAATAAAGAATTCAAATAAAGCGATTTTTTTAAAAAAAGGTTCTTTAAAATAATATAAGACTTTTTTGTTGAAAACTTAAATATACTATATACGATAAAAGGAGCATATTCAAGCCTCCTATATTCCCGTCGAGTGCTTTCAACACATCTTTTTTAACAAACCGGTAATCGGGTACTTTTCACAGCGAACCAAGCGCACCTTTGTTCTCAAATTTGACCCTTCCGGTTCCGGTTGGTCATACAAAGCGAGTGTTCCGAAAATCGAGTCCCACAGAAACGATCCCAACCGTTGGCACGCTTTGGCACCAACTGCACCGAATCCGGCATCCCAGACATAGACGGTGCATGTGCACAGCATGCACAAACCCATCGCGTATAATGATGTTGCTTGACGAGCGGGTCAAATAATGAACACGAGACGCCCGACCGACCGACCGACTGCAAAGCGGAAGGAACACAATTTTGCTTCGAATTTCTGCTGCAGCACGCGGAACAACTTCGAGTACGGGGTCCCCGGGCAACGGCAAAACACAGCTAGAGCTGCTGTGCGCTCCGGCTACGTTCACCGAACGGTCACACGTGGGACAGTGTACGCTGGGTTGATCAAAGCTAACATTCGGGCGAAACGGTTGCTGTGGTAGAGCCACAAAGTAGATGGAGGTATGGAGGATGGGGGTCACGAAAAATACAAAACATGCAAGAAAAAGAGACGCAACGAATGAATTCAATTTGTTGGACGTCCCCATCTGTTCAGTTATGATTGCACTCATGATGATGCAGACCATCGATGGACCGCTTGGGATGGGAATGGCATGTGCAACCTTGCCACATCGCAAAGATGCCACGGCCAACCGGGACCATCCGGGAATGTCGGAAGGACTTCTGCATCGTGAAGCATACAGTTCAGCAGCGCTAGGGTTCAAATTGCTTCCGAGAAGGCATGCATCGATGGAACTGTGCACACATACACGGTGGTACGAGTGGAGACATCTCCTGCCCACACGATCATGGCAGTGCTCTTGCAGTGGCCAGCCAGTCGAGCACTTCGTAAGGGTAAATTTCCTTAAAAGCACCTTCCACCTTGATGTCCTCCTGTGAAGCCTTATCCTGTAGCTGTTGTGAGCAAAACTGTCTCCCAATCCCTCGCAGAAAGGTCACTGCAAATTTTATTTATGGTAAATCATGTTTACCACTTTTATAACTTAAAATATATGCTCTTACATATATAATTCGCATTCCATACAATTCTTCATTTAGCCCATTCGTATGAAACATTTGACACAAAACACGTTCAACCGACGGCAGTTTCACCTTCAATCTCATCCTATGTGTATCCATCGGACAGGACTGTTATCCCCCAGCAGAACTACCCGGCCATGCACCATCTTTTTTTTAACTTAAGTGCCATCTGTGTATGTGTGTGTTTAGGCAAAAAGCTTCCAGCACGAATGGACAGGCACATAATTTAAGGCTTGCACACGTTGCTTGGCACCCTCTTTTTGCATGACGGTCGGTACAAGGGTCCTTCACCAGCATCCTATCAAGTGTCGCATGTCCTGCAGGCCCGGACCATGTCTCGTCGTACCGAGACGTCCAAAAAGCGGAACTTCTCCACTTTGCATTCTTTCTTTTGCTGCTTCCACTCGTCGGTCGCCGGGCATTCACTCTTCTCCCGTCCGCCACATAAAAGCATCCGCCTGTCGAAACCGGGCACTCATCAACCGCCCAGCCCAGTGGGTGGCGTTTGTATGTCTGTGTGTGTGTCTGTGAATGGGGCAGGTGGTCGAGAGGCTTTGAATTATGCATCCAATAGGAGGACGATCCTCAATGGTGTGCAACGATGCTGGCCAATGCACCCTTCCTATTTGCATTTGCCACTGCTTTTTCCACTAAAGTCCCCCTGCTGGGGGACACACAGTTTTCTGCTGTAAAGGATGCAGGGATTTTTCCATCCCATTGCAAGCCCATTGCCGTACGAATCTCAAAGCTATTACGGGGGGCTATCGTAGTGACACGGTTGTGCACATGTAATGGTAATGGTTGTAAGTGTCAGCATGTTCGATAACTGTTTCTGCACAGATTTACGGCACGAAACGATGTGCGATGGCCATTTTGCCTAGTGGGCAAACTGAAGGTATACTTTTTGTGCATTTATTTTACATTAATGGAAAAACTGTTTCCCTCAGCTTCTCTTGATGTGAGGATGTTTTATGCAAGCGCTTAATCATTAAATACATTTGTATTATTTGCGTTAAAAAATTACCCCTTAAGGTATGCAATTCCCACGACTGCAATGAGTTTTAATATTTAGTATTTAGATAACACGTTTAGTAAATATTGAGAGAAGATTTTGCCCTCCCTCATTTATTTTTCTTTTCTTTTTTTATTTTATGATAGAGACAAATAAATTATAAACATAGTTTGTTGAGTTATGTACCCTCATGTTTACCTATTTGGCATTGACATTTTAATATTATCGTTGCAGGTTCTTGGCATGGTGTCATTTTGTATTCCAAGCGATTCCAAACTAATTTGTAATTTTGAAAAACAAAATATTTCATTTATAAAACTTCAATGATTTCCAAGATATTTGATAATGCATACATCTATGCGGTACAACACGTGTTAGCAGTACAACAAGCATCGAACAAAAAAACAGCTAAATTAAATTTCACACATCACTTATTTATGACTGCGTGACCAAAAGGTGCTGCCTGGTTTTAAAATTCTTTTCATGTTCATTTTTCCATTTTCTCAGCGCAAGGGCAAGCAGTAACGGTAAACAGCATTCAAATCATGAAACATTCAGTAACATTCCTGCCCACCCTTAGTAGGTCCACCCTGAAAGATTTGGAAGAATTGTATCCTTCGTCCGAACATTCACGCGAATCCAGCAGAATATGTGCGCACGTGTGTGTGTGTATTTATTCTACACACACACTCGCACACACGTTCAAATTCATCCCATCCTACCCTGAGACTACCCCGGACAGTAGCAGTAGCAGCACTATTAGTGTGGTGGAGGCCACAAAAAGGATACCATTGCTCAGCACGGGGCCCAGTCGCCATATTTATCTGCAGATTATTCACCGGACTGGTGGAAATGATCCGGTATGGCATGGTGTTCGGGACCGAGCGACTCAGTTCGGCAGCTGCGCCATACAAATGGTAGCCACGCAAAAACCACCCGCCACCATGCCAAGCACACACAAAAACCACCGGAATGGTTCCCGTGAGGATGGCCAACCCTCGGCACCATCGCTCCCAACCCAACCCTCCCGGACACTCTTGCCCAACTTGGACGACAAAAGTCGAACGAGCGTCCTGTGCAAATGGGAAGGCAATAGGGAAATCAGATAGCCTGACCGTTTGCCATGGGCCCCTTTTTTGGCGTGTGGAAACGCCCGGTCACAGCGGAATGGCGTCCGAGGAATGCGTCCCTACGCTTTGTCGATGGTTTAAACGCAAACGGGCGGGTAGCAGCGAAGGCCGAAAAGGGTCGAAAGGTTTAGACAAAAAGGGTTTTCAGTTTTGCTTCACTCCGGCCGGCTCTGGACCGTTCACGCTTATGTACAACGGTTCCGGGACCGGGCGCTTTTGTGGGTGAGGAGCACGAAGGAGAGGGAGGGATGTGGGAGGAAAAGAAGAATTTCCCAAACCTTGAAAACCAACCGGGCGCTGGCCGTTGGAGGTGGGATGTAATATTCATGTATATTTAAAAGCGTCCGTTTCCAACGTCCAACCGGTACCGGTTAGGGTTTTGTACGGTGGGACTGGGATCTCTGCACTGTCCCTACTGCTCGCCAGGGCTCGGCTCGGACAAGCGCAACCATTTCGAAAGGGACACCGTTCAAAATGGTGCCAAACAGTAGTGGGAGACTCGACAAAAGTTACAGTTCCGTTCGATATTCCTTTGCACACCACCCTACCCCTAGTGGACGTCCATTCGTTCTATCCAGCTCGCTGCGGCTACCATCAAACAACACTGTGAAAGTTAGCAAAAGCACGCTCGTTTTTCCTTGGCGAGCGTAGAAAAGTTTGCCTTGCCGTGTCGGGCAAGAGTTTTCGCCCGGCCACGATTGGATGCTAGGCTCTGTGCATGTGTGCTGCCGGACGAGCCAAAAACGGCAAAGATTGAGGTTAGTTTTTGCAAACCCCTTCCGCCAACCCCGGTAACGGACTCTCCCCCGTCCACGATAAGATACTGGCCCAGCCCGGCCAAAGATCATCAGGTGTGGAGCAGTTTTTCATCGTACCAAAGCGCCAATCCATGCTCACCCTTCCCAGTTGTGGTTGGGGGTGAAATGGGCGAATAGGGCTGTACGGTTGAATGGTTAGGCTCTCGAGGGTGTATGAATTAGACCGGCCCACAGAATCCATCTCCTCGCTCCTAGTGGGGTATGCTGAGAACCGAGCTGTGCAGAGGAAAATAACTCATTAAGATATTTTCTTACGGAACACAAACTCCGGCTGGAAAATGGGATGGCCAAAACGGAAACTTACATGGCCGTGCCTGCGCGTATGTGCATACACATGCGTGTGTGTGTGTATGTGTGTGCATGTAAATCATACAGCGCTGGACCGGGTTATTGCAAAGGGAAAAGAATAAAGATTAAGTTTTGAGCAACAGCAACCTGCAGCAACAAAGTTCTTTGTTAAGGGATTTTTGCAAAGGAAATGCCGATTGGTGTAATGCTCTATGATATGTGTTCGTGATTTTCATGGTCCTTAGAATACGTTTCTTAAAATAACAACTATCTGGTCATTGGCTTTCGATTCCGATTCGATTTATTACTTTTTTGCCCCAAAGTATGCAATCTGCACTGCAAAACCGTGGAATGATCCTGCATTGTTCGATTGACATTCAAAGCAATCAAAAGCATTATGTTTTATTAATTAAATGCATTTATCTTTCATGGCCACCATCAATACTGAAATCATTTTTACTGCAACAAGTGTACTTATGCATCTATTCAAACTGATAATGTGATTGCTTTGCTTTCGAGTGTAATTTGGCTCTTGATTTTAAGCTCTCGAAAACCCATCAAGCACTGGACTATCTAAATCGAAAACACTTCAGTTAAATTAAATATGTTCCCATACGGGCACATACTGTCAATGAAACAAAACACAATTCAAACACAGGTTCAAAATGTCCAACGCTGTACAAAACACAACCCCGTCTTGAAGGGTTTTGGGCCGACATAGCCACTACCGGACGGTACGAACCGAACCGACCGTGTGTTACATACACGTGGTGTTAGCTGTCGGAGCGAATGGCGTGTGGCGTTTGGTCCTTGGCATCCTTATCGTGATGGTTTTCGTCGTGACCGTGTCGAAACGACACCAGAAGTTGAGATGGGATACGAATACGGTTGATCGAATCGGGATCTCCATCCGTTCGTCCATCCATTTGCCGGTTGGTCGAACGTTCCCTCCATGCCCTTCTGGAACTGCACAAATGCCAAGCGTCCGGATAGAAAGAAAAAACACATCTCGCATAGGGTCCCGACCCGGGGGATGTAAAATGTCCACAACCCATATCAATTCGGGTAAAAATTTAATCGACCCTCGTTTTTCTGACCTTTGTCTATCCGGAAATCCGATAACGCACACGCACATACATACACACCTCAGCTCATGTGTGGCTAAAAATACGATATTTGAACTACGCCGAAACACACACACACACGTAAGGAAAAAAGGAATTTTCCTACAATGGGAAGGGAAATAAATTGGCCTAACGAAGGAAAAAGGTCCGAATCATATGACAGCGTTTGGGTTGGTAGTACGTTTCTTATTGTAGTTATACAAAAATAGTACTATAAGTGTGCTTTGTTGAGCTTTGTCATGATGCAAAGAGTGTATAACATAGGCTAGAATGATGTATGCTTCATTTTATCTAACGATTAGATCGTGAAACATTCAAGTTTAAGCTAAACAACCCAACCAGTTTCGAATTTAATTCACAAGGAATTGAATATCTTATTGGATTTCAAACTTAATTAAATCGTAACAGCAGAATTGATGTTAATAAGAATTCATTTAGTTTTGCATTTATAACATTACATAGATTTTAGGTCAGACGGTAGAAACAGGTCTACTACTGTTGGGCTCCTTTCTTCCTTTACGCCTAGGGCCTTCGATGAGGTTAATCCGCCACTGAGTACCAACAGTAATTTAGATGATATGATCAAGATGATAACTCGTGGCAGAATTTGTTTCCGACAGCTTTCTTTGTGAATTCAAGAATGGATATTATGATGTAGCTATTTATTGTTGTGTAGGAATATAATATCACAAAACTCGTAGGATAAAATGGTTCTTTAAAAAGTAATGTTAGTAATGAATTTTAGGAAAACATGTTATCAAATAATATAACCATGTTTTTTTGTGTGGTTGACATAATTTGACTCGTTCTTTGATGAACAATTGTTTCAGCTACTTTTT